>CM037852.1:117854386-117953382 GCA_021234595.1 Delia radicum
TATTATGAGTGCGCCCGTGTCGGCTCGTTGCCCGCGTGCTTGCTTCTCAGTGCGGGGATTTTGGGTTCGATTCCCCACGCAGGCATTGGTCTGTTTTCGCTACCAATGTGCCGAAAGACATAGTAGCTAGTGCTCGGTTAGGGTAATAGGATATAATTTGTAATTATAATATTATTAATTAATAATAAATGATAAAAAATAAATAATATTTTGATATTTTGACATTTTGACAGTACAAATCATATTTATTACCTTAAAAAGATCTTCTGGAGAACCATAATTATTTAGTTTTTCTAAATCGGCTGATTTACCATATAACAACAAACAGACAATAATTTCTTCAATATTATCTGATAAAAAATCATGTTTACTTTTATAGCACAGATAAAAAGGAAACCTTAAACATAATAATATAAATTCTCGTTATAAATTAGAAAATTTTAACTAAGGTTTATAAACTTACTTTAAAATGGGATATGATTTTGATATCCATGTATGAATGGCACTTGATATACAAGGTTTAACTACATCCGTTAATGAGCAGTTATAAAATGAAGCAATACGATGTATTTCATTAAGATCAGCTAAAAAAAAAACAGAAATTTTAAAATTTAAGAGAAATATATCGAAAATATATGCAACATACCTTCGGTTAATTTAAATAGGGCGCAAACAAATGATAATTCCTGCAAAGCAATTTCCCGATGATAACAACTAAATGCCAAAAGTCCTATTAAAAGTTGTACATTTAAAGCGATGCTATTTTGTAATTGATCTGGACTTTCTGCTTGGGCAATTGGAATTTGTATTTTTTTCCATTCAATTGCTTTATAAATATTATCGCAAAAATCATAATAAATTTCTATATCACATTTTGTATTCTTTAACCAATTAATGTCCATTAAAGCTGTAAGAGTATTTATAGCGGCATATTGTACTTCCAATGAGGTAAATGGTAAAAATTTAACAACAGATAAACATATATTACGAAAATTTTGTTGGACATAAATATCGCGACAATCACGAACAATATAACAAACACTGTTAATAATTTTTGTAGTTAATTGAGCGGAATATGATTTACGAAAAGATATTTTAAAGAGAGAATACATTGCCAATAGCATATCATCTAAACAATTATCATATTGTTGGATATAAACAAAAATTGCTGAAATTAAAGGAAATTTCGTTAATATTACTAAAAACAATGATAAAAAATAGATAACAATTGTAATATGTAAAATATTAATCAACACTGAGGATAGATTTTTTTTCAACAAAATAATATCATTAATTGCTAAATTATAACTCTTCTGTTTAATGATATAAAATTCAATAGCAAAGTTGTCAATTCTGCTTAAATGTTATAATTAAATTTGTGGGCGTTGTGGTGTAATGGTTAGCTCGTTGGACTGTTACACAGATGGTCCCGGGTTCGATTCCCGGTGACGACATCAGTTTAGAAAAATAATATGTATGAGTTTTCTATCACTTATATGTATCGCTACACAGCACTTAACCCCACCGAAGTAAAATAATGAATCAGGGCTATGAAACAAAAGCTTCAAAAAATTTGCCAACTCTACATCGGGTGGCGAGCAACAACTGTTCTAAGACTTATCATCTCGCGCAATGACAGTGTTGCCATGTTTGAAGCCTTTCATCTTTCACCACCTTTCATCTCTCCACTATCCCCTTTTCGAAGAAAGCAACACATTAATTAATAGGAAGAATTTCCTGAGTGTTGCTTCTCTTAAAAAAAAAAAAAAATTGCAATAATTTCAGTTTCAGATTTTTTACTTACACGGTAACATTTCAACAATTTCGTTCATTATTTCAAGATCTGTATAATAAAGTTTGAATATGGTTTTCAATTTGTTAACAAACCAATTACCAACATCGTCATAGTTGGATTTTTGTAAACAGAATATCTAAAAAGCAAAAAAAAATAATAATAAATGGTTTAAATTAAGTAGTATTTAATTTACCTTAGTTAATTTTAATATAATCATTGTTTGTGTTTTCGTATTAAAATTATATCCTGAAATATGTTCAAATGCTTCATTCCAATGTGTTGTACTAGCACATAAATTGGCCAATAGACTTAAACATTTATCAGTTACAATAGACCAATCATCAAATTCACATTGTTGAGTTTGATTTTTAGCTGTAAAAAGTAAAAAGTATTGTTAAAATCTGCGATTTATTAAAAAAAAAAATATTTGAAACCAAACAAAATTTTTCAGAAAATAAAATTAACAGAATCCAAACTTATACCAAAAAAATATTGAAACCCATTTTCGAATGTCTATTAAAAAAACATAGATTCGATATATTATTAAATTGTACCGCTCAATTAAGAATTATAAGATCTTTTATCTAATCGGTTTATTTTTTTAAGCGGTTTAACTCTTTTGAAATCAATTTATTATAATTAAAAAAAATAAGGAAATGGTGTATTAAGAAAATTATTTTTGTTATAGAAAGACACAATATTAAATATTTTTTAATAAATTTTAATTGGAAAATGTATATACATTAGAGCAACTCAAGTTGTATGGAAGCTAAATTCGTGCATCGGAAAATTTGTTTACGAAATATCCCAAAGCAGTTCCCAAAAAAGCTAAAACTGAACTTTTAATAGATGTCAGTCTTCCTACCATTAAAAGAAGAGCCCGAGAATATGGTCTTAGGATTTATAGATGTACAAAAAACCGTTTGTGTCGGAAAAAAAACCGAAAAGCTCGGCTTGACTTTGCACGCACCCATTTGAACTGGACTCAACAGCAATGGAAAAATGTATTGTGGTCAGATGAGTCTAAATTCAACCTCCGGGGATCAGATGGAAGAGCCAATGTTCGAAGACCACGAGGCGAAAAGTTTAATCCCAGATACACAACCGCCACAGTGAAGCACGGAGGTGGAAACATTATGGTGTGGGGGTGTTTTTCAGGAAATGGGATTGGCCCAATTCACCGCATTACTAGCACAATGACGGCCACAATCTATATAGATCTTTTGAGTTCAGTTATGCTTCCGTATGCTGAATGGGAAATGCCACTCTCATGGACCTTCCAGCACGACAATGATCCAAAACACACGGCGGGGGTTGTAAAAGTTTGGATGCAGGAAAATTAAATTAATATCATGTCGTGGCCGGCTCAATCTCCCGATCTCAACCCGATTGGAAACATATGGATGATTGTAAAACGGAATATCGGCAATAAAGTATTCCAAAATAGTGATGAACTTTTCGTCGAGTTGGAGTAGCAGTGGAATGAAATTTCTGACGATTATATTAAAAAGCTCATTGCCTCAATGCCTAAGAGATGTTCAGAAGTTATAGAAAATAATTTCTACTCTACAAAATACTGAGCGTTAAAACCATTGTTAGTATTTCCTGTTAATTACTTTAAGAGTTGCAAATGTTTTGAACACTGCACTATCGACTTATTTTGTTAAAATTACTTTTTTATTTTTGAGAATTTTTTGCATTTGTAAAATAATATGCTATAACTGAATTTAATAAAAAAAAAAACAAAAACTTATACCACAAACCTTTTTGATCAAAAAAATTATAATTACCTAAACCATGATTTCAGTTGCAAATGTTTTGAACACCACTGTATGCAATTTAAGCAGTTTTATATCGTATTTAGTTATGTTAGTAGAATATTTTGTAAATGTGATTTTTTTTTTGTTAATTTAAAAGACTTGCCGCAAAAATACTTGAAAAAACAAAAATACTTAATAAAAACAGCAAAAATGAATGTCGAAATAGAAAAAAAATCGAACGTAATTATCATATCCGACTTAAAAATTTATACTTCTAAAAAGGCAAGACACTCTGATTATTTCGTTAGGGTATTTTAAGGTTAACGATATTTCAAATTATATCATTATGTTATTTTAAGTTATTTTTAGATTAGATTTAGATTTATTTTGTTTCATTATTAGAACATTAAGAATAAAATTCTTTTATAGTTCAATTGGTATAACATAATAGAAAGTCATAATTATAATAATAGTAACGACATTTAAAAACATTTAGACACTCGAAAAGTCAATATGTAGTGTATATTAATATAATAGATAAAAATAGGATAAAAATTTAAGATTAAAATTTTAATAAATATTAAAGACAATTTTTAATAAAGTTGGCTAGCTAGTTAAAGCAACATGTAAATTTGATTTTTTTTTATTATTTTTTTTTTTTTTTTTTTTTTTTATTATTTATTTAACAAAATTTAATGAGAAAAATAAATATTGAGAGTTGAAGCTAATTGTTTAGAGTAAATATTCAAAAAGGGCTTTTTTAAAACAGTTTTTTCTCTGTATAAGTTTTAACCTTACTGGTAAGGTTCTCCACAAACTAATGGCGTTAACGAAAAAGAATCTGCTTGTGTTTAAATGCGTATAGTTCGGCAAATTCAATGTTACACATCTGGCTGATCTACCAAAGTTACGTTTTTCATAAAGATAAAGAGGGGTTTTGTCGCATAATAATCTGTGTAAGAATATCAGGTTTCGCATGCGTAAATAATCAACCAGGTTACAGCCGAGAACCATTTTTCTCCATGTCGATATACTACAGTATCGACCTAAACCGTATACATATCTCGTCGCATTATTAAAGCATACCTGTAACTTATGGAGTGAATGTGAGTCCAGTTTACTGTAAACTTCAGCCGAATATGTGATCAAAGGGACTATTAACTGAACAACAAGCTTTCGTTTTAACTCTGTAGGTGTGAAATTAGAGGACATTCGCAGATAACAGCAATATCCAGCACACCTAAAATAAACAGTGCAAAATGCATTCTAATATTGTTGTAACAGTGCAAATTGATTTTTAGAAAGAATAGGTTATTTTTAGATTTCAGTTCGTAAAAGTATACAATCTCATCTTTCAGAAGCTTTTTTAATTTTGAAGTAGCCGTGTTTAGAAACTGTAGGTCATCAAAGTACTCTAGTTTTCAAATTTTATGAAGTTTTTGAAAAATTAAAAACCTGAATAAAATCGAGCGTTTTTATATTAAAGATCTAAAAACGTTAATAGGTATATTGCTTTATAGTCTTCCTGTTCACAATATGAAGAAAGTCGGATGTTATGAAGTCAAAAATTATAATTTTTCAATGTTCTTTCATGAAATGAACGATATGTATAATTGTTTGTATTTATGATTAAGAAAAATTACGTTCATGAACTTCGTTTTGATAATTTTAAAGTAATGATGTTTTTCAAAGAAAAAAAACTATATATTTCGTTAGGATATTTTAAAGTTATCGATATTTTAGAATTATTTGGTTAGGGTATTTTAAGGTTAACGGTATTTTAAGTTATTTCGTTAGTGTTATGTTAGGGTTTAAAATAGTTTTTTGAAACGGTATTGAATTGTTATTGGTATTTTTTTTTTTTATTATTAATAATTCTTCATTTACATAACCAAGCCCTTAGGGCCTTATATGGCTAATTAAAGCAACTAAATACTAAAGACGTCTATATAAAATTAAAATTAGTATAATTAGGATTAGTGTTTTCTAACCATGCACATGTTTTTTTTGTACTTGTGTAGATTTTCCTTTGTTTCCATTTTGTGCAAGCAAGTCATTACGTTTTTTTTTTTTATATATACTAATAAAATTGTAAAACTTATATCGTCCGAATTTCCATATGGCAATTTAAAAAATGGTCAAAAACCACAATATTTAAAAAAAAAATTAAAAATCGTTTAACATAAAAAAAAATAATTTTTTATACATATATTTTTAAATAAAGATTTGTTCACAGAATTATACAAAATTTAAATATTTTAAATATATTCAACCATCTAAGATTTAAATAAAGTTGAGATATCAAATGAAAGAAAATGTTAACAAGTTTTTAAATTAAAAAAAGTTCGCCCCTCTTTGCGAGACGGAGCGAATTTCCGTATTCTCGCTATAAAAGTCCTTGCTAGGGTTTGGACAGTTATTATTGCATGTATTTTAACTATTCAACTTTAACGAATTGTTCTTATTTTTTAATTTTAAAACCTACTAATGATGAACGAAAGCCGAAACCTTGTCCAAGAAGGAAAATTGTACGATTTTAAATAAGTTCATACGTATATATATTTTTTTTATTTTATTAATTAATAATCATATAATTACAAATTATATACTATTACCCTAACCGAGCACTAGCTACTATGGCCTTCGGCGCGTTGTAGCGAAAACAGACCAGTGCCTCTGATGATAATCGAACCCACGACCCCCGCACAGATAAGCCAGCACGCTACCAACTAGCCTACCGGGGCGCACTAGTTATATTTTACAAAGTCAATTAATTGACTCAATATTTATTCAGAAGCAAATTTAATTCAAATCAAATATTTAATTAAATATTAAAGGTTGATTATTTTTCTGTGTAGGTAGAGAAAATATTAAACAATACAAATTATCTTTAAAACTTGTCAAAACTGCACTTTATTGGACTTTCCTTAAAAAAAAAAAAATTATGACCCCCTCTGGAGTTAAAAAAGAAATTTGTTTCTATGTTCAGCAGTTTTGTCTGCAGGTTAATTTTTAACTAATTTTTAGTAGCTTTTTTATTTTTACAGGTTTATTTCTATGAGTGTAGAAACATATAGGTGTGGGTACTCAAGATTTTAAAAATTATATTATTTTGATGATCCATGATATTAGCGCCTTTTAGAGCTATTTGAAGTATATTTAAAGCACAAAAATGGGGATGAATTTTTTTTTAGTGTTTTTAGGTTATTTTTGTAAAATTTACTGTTCAAATAATTAATTTTACATGAAAACATGAGTTTTTAGTTGATATCGTTGGCATTACCCAGGGATAACCACGTGGAGGTGATAGTACAAAATTTATTGGCTTAAGGGTTTTCTCCTCCAGTCCGTCCAAAGCCCAGCTTCGCTGTGTAAAGTTTTTCTGCGTGACCTTTTCTACTACTCTTAGGGGTTTTCTACTATGTGGCAGATGTTCCCATAGCACTTAACCCCACCGAAGTAAAATAAAGAATCAGGCCTTTGAACCAAAAAGCTTCAATAAGTTCGCCAACTCTCCATCAGGTGGCGAGCAACCACTGTTCTAAGACTTATCATCTCGCGCGATTACAGTGTTGCCATGTTTGAAGCCCTACATCTTTCCGCACCTTTAATCTCTACACTATCCGTTTCCCAAAGAAAGCAACACATTAATAAATAGGAAGAATTTCCCGAGTGTTGCTTTTCTTATAAAAAAAAATAAAATGAAAAAAAAAAAAAGCGCTGCAGGCTAAATTTGTAAACGGGCGCTACGTATTATAGCGCTACGTATTATAGATCCTAAAAATAATATAATTTTTGAAATCCTGAGAAAATGTTCTTTCAATCACCCAGAAAAAGGATTGGTTGATATTTATTTTAGTCTTAGAAATTTTGTATTATATATTTGAATATGTAAATTATATTCTAACAACGCATTTGGCCTTAAAGGCTTATAGTATTGTAAATAAACAAAAAAAAAAAAAAAGGTGTGGACCTTTGGCGTTGAAATATTTTGCGTTTACTGTTGCTCAAGGCGCCAGAGGTATTTACCAGTTTTCATGATAGTTCGCCTTTAACCTGCATATACCATTCTTTCAGTTTAAACCACTTAAGACCAAGTTTAACCAGTAAACTGCTACATTAAACTGATTATTATTTTGGATCAATATTCAGTGTTTCATTCTTTATTTATATACATTTGTCTATTCGAATCACATTGTAGCACATACGATTAAGTGATTGAAAGATGTCTTCAAACTTCGTAATGTATAAATTTTTGTTCTCATATTTATAAAAATTTAATTTATTTTATTTCTTTATTTTAAAGTCTACTCACATCATAAGAAAAATAAACATCAGCATCAGAATTCTATAAAAAAAAAGATTTTTGTGTAGCCGATAAATTAACATTAAATTAACAGGGGTTGTTTTCGTTGGTTTAAATTTGGCACTTTTATGTTTGAAAATATTTCAGTTTTTAGATAAACTTCCCTATTCAAAAGCCAACATTTTTGTTTTTCTCAAAAACACTAACGACAGTCACACAATTTGATATAATTAATTACTCTAATGAAATGTCAAATAATTATGAAAAAAAAAATCGAGATGGTTTTAAGTATTTTTAAAAAGATTTTGGTCTCCCAAAACCGATTTATGGAATTCACTTTTATTCCTACAGGTTTCGCTATTACCAAAGTATATGTGCAAATAAAAAATATTTGGTAGAAATGTGCCCATATTATTTTTTTCTCATTTTTTTTTTTTTGAGAATATTTTTAGTCTAAAGTTCAAAGATTCCAAGAGTATTTAAATTTTCATTCTAGCTTTTACAGAACCTTCAAAATTTGCGATTAAAGTTGTAAAAAAAAATCGTTTACTAATATCCTGGCAAAGTTTTAACTTTTGTTGCTAATATTTCCTCTAGAGGGCGCTTTAAGGCAAAAAAAATGTTACGAACATTTCTTAATGAAACATGTTTTTATATACATATCTGCAAAATGTGTTTTAAGTGACCAGCGAATCTATGACGTGCCATTAATGGGTTAAGTTGACAACACTATGTTGTGGTAGACGTGAAAAAAATAATCCTCTTGGTTGAAAATTTAAAATAAACTTCTAACAAATGCAAAAATAAAAAAATACTCCTTAAAATTATTATAAACACATCTACATTTAGTGGCATTTAAAAACTTGGAGTGATTACTTTAAATTTGCCTACAAATTGAAATTAAAATAATTCATACATTTCGACAACATAAATTCTTTTTTTTTATTTACTGGTTGGCTGTTGTTTTTTGTTACAACATTTCTTTCCTATTTTAATTGCCCATATTATTGAAATGGCTTATCCTTGCGGTGTTTGTGATAAATATACTACTGGATCGCGTTGTGTCATGTGCAAAACCTGTTATCTTTGGTACCATGCTAAATGTGATAATGTGTCTGCAGCTTTGTTTACCATATTGGAAAAGAATCCTAACGTCGCCTATACTTGTAAGGAATGTTTGGAAAATCCACCTGACAATTCGGATTCTGCATTTAAAGCTGAAATACGGAAAGGATTTGCTGATCTTAAAAATGCTTTACGTGATATTAAATGTGAACAGGCTGAAATAAAATCAAAATTTGATGCTGTTGTTGATGAAATTCGTCTGGAACTTTCTAACAATTTGAAAGAAATAAAAGAAGAAGTAGAAAATTGCAAAACTCTTATTGATGCAAATGTTATTTCTAATAATAAAAAATTTTATGAATTAGAGTTGCAAAACCATAATCTACAACACCGCTTAAATAGGTCAGATATTGTAATAACAGGTCTCTCTGATAAATTGGATAATCTGAATGAAACAGTTCGTAACCTATGTGCTCATTACAAAATTGATATTGCCCCTGATGAAGTATTAAATGCAATGTATATTAAAAAGGAAATGCTTGTACTTGTCAAGTTTAAGGATGTTGCTACGCGTGATAAGTTGATGTCAGCATACTTTAAATCTAAAAGCCTCAGAGTCTCTGATATTGTTAGTGGTACTGACGATAAGCGCATCTATCTTAATGATAACTATTCAACCATGGCAAATAAATTGTTAAAAATTTGTTGGAAATTAAAAAATGATAAAAAAAATTGTAGGTTATAGCATTATTAATCGAGAAATCCTTAAATGTAAACTAACAATGCCAAATAAGGATTTAAAAACTATTAATTTACAGGAATGTATAGAATTTTTTAATCTTAATTCTTAGAATCAAAGCAAACCATTGTGCCTTATTACTGCTGTGCAGTCATAATCTTAGTTCTTTTATAAAGATTCCCTTTTTCAAATTAAATTAATTTACTTTATTTGTTCCTTTTGTTTTTGCAAAAGTGTAACCTTTAAATAAATTTCTATTAAATTTTTGATTCTCAATTAAGAGGTTAGTTATGAAAAATTGAATTATATTTCTTTAATGATAGAAATATTAAAAGCTTATCGTTTTTATATTAATTTTTTATTAGTGATTCCTAGACTCCCCCAAAAATATAAATATTGTTTACATATTAATTATGGATGACAATAATCTTGGACCTATAGCCAGAGATAATTCGATTTTGAAAGATTCTCTATCTTTATTTTCGGAAAATTTAAACATTGGTCACGTTAATGCTCAAAGTTTATGTCCCTATAGCTCAAACGCAAAACTTGAGGAATTCAAAAACACTTTTTATAATACTAATCTTGACATTATTGGTATATCAGAGACATGGTTTAAACCAGACATTTTTTCGCAGTCATTGATGCTTCCAGGCTACAGCCTTGTAAGAAATGACCGTCCAAATGAACACCGTGTTACTACTGATGGTGCACCAAAAAGAGCTGGTGGTGTGTGCTTATATATATCGAACAAACTACGATATAAAATCGTTTTTCGTGGCAAACAGTACGGGATCTGTGAATCATTATTTGTTGAAGTTTTTGGTAATAATACGTCAATGATAGTGGGTGTGGTATATTTGCCAAGTGGAGATATAAATTCTTTTGAAAATCTTCATGGTGATATGTTGGACCGATTCTCTAATATAACTGTTATGGGTGATTTTAACTGCAATCTTTTTGATGTTGTTAAGGCAAATCATTTTCGATCCTTATTAACAAGATGCGGTCTTCAGTTGATTACAGTAATCAAATTCTTTTTCCACTTTTTTCTTCACATCATAGTTTTATTTACATATCTATAAAGTTTTCTCCACAATTACGAAGAGAATGGATTGAATTTAAGGATTACAATAAGATTAACTTCGATGATTTTTTTTTTCCATTTAGAAAGTTTTGATTCATCTGTTATTTTTTCCACTAGTGATGTAGATTTGCAGTTATCTACAATAAATGATTTGGTTAATAGTCTTCATAATTTTGTTCCTATTTCTAAAACTAGATCAGTAACAAATGAATTTGATGGGATGAATTCGAGACTGATTGTTCTAGCAAGATCAGAGAGGGATCGGGCTTATGGGGTTTATCTCAGGAGTCGTTCTGATGAAGACTGGAAGTCGTACTGTAGACTGAGGAACAAAGCGAAATCAGTAATTAGGAAAACTAGACGT
The DNA here is from genome assembly GCA_021234595.1 of Delia radicum. Classification (NCBI taxonomy): domain Eukaryota; kingdom Metazoa; phylum Arthropoda; class Insecta; order Diptera; family Anthomyiidae; genus Delia; species Delia radicum. Next base: position 117,865,503 of record CM037852.1, read on the forward strand.
GAGTATGGTAAACGATTATTCGCTGGTGCTAATAATTCTCAATGTGGTCTAAGATACGTAAGCTTGGATGTTTACAGAATGAGGGACAAGAGCTTAATGAAGCTGATGTGGAATCAATAGCCTCTACATTTTTAAATAACCTGCGTCCAAATCATTTGCCTAACTTCAATTTTGAAAATTTTTTTGATACTGAAGAATCTTTTTCTTTTAGTTGCATCACTGAATATGATCTTTCACTTGCGTTAAATTCTATAAAGTCGAATGCTAAAGGATATGACAATATACCGATAAAATTCATCAAAATTATATACCCATTCATTTCCTCAATTATTCTTCATCTTGTAAATGCTATTTTTACAACATCAAAGTTTCCAAATGCTTGGAAATTAGGTCGTGTTGTGCCTATATCGAAAACTAGTGGTAATTACAATAATGATAATCTGAGACCTATAAGTATTTTGCCTGCTATGTCAAAAATTATTGAAAATATTATGAAACTGCAAATATTGTCCCATTGCCAACAATTCTCGCTTCTTCATTCACGACAGTTTGCGTTTAGGAGAAATCATAGTACAACATCTTTACTTCTTTCTCTTACTGATTCCATTCGTAAAAATTTGGACAAGCACAACAGCTGTATTGTTGTTTCTTTGGATCTGACTAAAGCATTTAATCGTATAAACCATACCATTCTAATAAGAAAACTAAAAGAAAACTTCAATTTTTCAAAATCCGCTTGTAAACTGATATATACATATTTACTAGATAGATCTCAGTTTGTTACAATTAACGGAGTTAATTCTGGTATTGGGGCCGTCACATCTGGTGTACCTCAGGGTTCCGTTTTGGGCCAATACTTTTTCTAATTTATTTGAATGATTGTATTTCTCTAATGGAAAACAGTTTTTGTAAACCCTTTGTTTTTGCTGATGACATTTTATTACTTTATAGTACAGTCTGCAGACACCCTCAGTTTTCGGAAACTTTGCTAAACAATCATATGGATTCAATCGCGACATGGATGCACGTTAACTGTTTGGAAATTAATCCTAGCAAAACAAAAGCAATGAACTTTCGTTTACAAAATTGGAATGTTATATATCCAAGAATTTCTGTTAATGAATGTGATATTGAGTATGTAAATTCATTAAAATGTCTCGGTGTTATATTAGATCCGAATCTTAATTTTGATAATCATGTAAACTCTCTAACCAATAGAACTTGCCTTATATTAAGAAGATTGTACTCGCTTAAATCTTATACACCTCGCCATGTTAGAAATCACTTAGCAAACTCCTTAATAATGTCTCAAGTCAACTATTGCCTCGAAGTTTTTTCTGGTACACTGACATATAATTTATATAGAATAGAGAAAATTGTTAGAAAAAATGTACGTTATATATATATTTTTTTTTTTTTTTTTTTTTATTTTAGTTAATGTACTTATAATTAATATAATTACATTACTCCCATTGGAGCTTCTTCTATATATAATGTACAGATATTTGAGCATAATTATGTTTCAGAATTAGTTCCTATTTTCTTACGATGCAGTCCTCAAAAATACTTGGATTTACGTATTCTGCTACATTTTTATAAAATCATGAAATTAAGACAACCCGAAATCCTTGTTAATGAATTTTCTTTTATTAGTTCAACACGTAATGTTCAAATTGACGTACCTCTTGGACACCTTGCAATTTTCGATCGCTCTTTTATAGTACGAGTTCATCGTGCTTGGAATCATTTACCAAATAATCTAAAACTTTTCATACTCATATTCCGCTTATAGAAATAAACTTCTGGATTTTTTTAATAATAATAATTAAAATTTATATAACGGTGAATTAAATATCACCTGGTTATAGGTAAATATTTTTATTAATTTTTGTTACAATATTTATATGGCTGTTGAGTCAATTTGTTAGGTATTCTTATTAAAAATAAGTTATATACATATAATATATATATATATACAAATAACATAGATATTTATCTTACAATACATGTATAATTGGCCATGAAGGCTTTCTTTGTATTGATATTAAATAAATAAATAAATAAAAAATAAATAATTACGATATCATAACTTACCACTAAATTTCACTGCTAGTCCCAAAAATTTTATCATTTCCTCAATTGGTTGTTTTTCCAAATAATTTAATAGTATACGATTGGAAGTAAAACATAAAACAACACTATCTAAAAGATTTAGAATTTCACACAAAGTTGAACGTTCAATAATATTGGGTAAATTATTTTTAAATTGTAACTAAAACAAAAGAAATATTAAAAAGTTAATTAAACAATAAAATAATACAAATTGATTCCATAAATACCTCCAAATGACTAAGAAAGAAACCAATACGTTTAATTAAAGGACACTGCATAAATGAAGAACCTTCAAAAACTTCAAATTGCAAAAATGATTTCATTAGTAAAGATATCATCAATAGTGACTGAAGATCTAAGAGAATATCTTTACATGATGTTCCCTTGGAAGTTTCGAAATTTAAAGTTCTCATTAAAAGTTCATAAGTTGATTGAAATAAACAATTTTTTTGTTCTGTTAATGTGGTTGGTAAATTTTCTTGCATACTTTTCAGAGCATAGCCATGTTTTTCTAAACATAAAAATTTACGATTATATTTAAATTGTAGTAGTTGTAAGATGTTTTCTTTACACTTATAAGGAGTTGGTGATTTCAATACTGTATCATCTAAGAAATTTATAACAGCAATAGCACATGTTTCTGCTATTAATTGAGGCTTTATCGGTTCTATGTGTAGTAATATGGCTTTAGCTACATTTTTATCTCGTTCGCCATAGAGCCAACATATTAATTGACATATTAACGGAGACGTTTTATCGAGACCCATTAAATCAGCATTTTTTAAAATATGTTGTATTGTTAAAATACATTCGGTACGTCTTAGGGCGTCATTTGTCATAAACGCATTAAATAATGTTATACAATTTTCGGATGAAAGTTTCTGATACGTTACAAGTTCCTTTAATAGTAATTGTTTTTCAGCTATCACTTCAGAACATGAGGATGTATCGGTTATTAAACATTTTACCACTTTAACCCATTCTTCTTGACAGTAATTTAAAGGTATGGACTTCATTTTAACAAATTGTTTTTCTTTCCTTAAAAGTTTTGTTAAACATAATCTGATACTCTTCAGATTTTTAGCATTTGTATAGTCTTGTAAGATATATAAATTTAAAGCGAGTAATTGTTGAAAATTTGTTATATTTATAACACTATCGATTTCGTTAACTAATTCAGATAAAATTGATAACCTATTATAAAGTTTAAAAAATAGAAAATTGATATTTACAGGGGAAAGAAGTTGTTTTAAAATAAAGTCTTACCAAATCTCATTAAACTTTAATTTCGGTGGTTGTACTAAATTTAATACAGTCTCTAGTTTATCTGCAGATCTGGATATTTTGGGACGAGATTCTTCTAATCCCTCCTCCTTCGCCTGACTACTGTTTTCGATGTGCCAATAAATCTAAAAAAAATATTTTAATATTATAAACTTGATAATAATTTTTAGGCAATAAATACTCTTTACCAAATATATGACTAAAGCTGACATTTTTATAAAAGGCTTTAAACTTTTATTATTCTGTTGTGGCCTATTTAATTGATAGCAAGAAGTTTTTCTCTCCTTAATTTCCATCTCTACCATGGTTCTCAATTTCTTAAGTGTTTTTGGCCAAGTATCACAAAGTAAAATGTTGATAGTATTTATATTGCCTTGTTGTATGTAAGGATATAATGTACGTAACGATATTAAGACAGATTCGAAAAGAAGTTCCTAAAAAAGAATGAGAATATATTCATTATATTATAATGTTAACAATTTAGCACTTTTACTGCAAATTTCTTCATTATCAGGGCAAGTTTAAAATGGCACGAAAAATGCCACAAGAAATTTTACAAATTTAAATGTTAATTATAGTAAAACTAAAAACAGTTTAAATAAAGTTAAGAAAATTTTATCGTTTTAAAATAAAAAAAAGTGCGCCCTCTGTGCGAGAAGGACGAAATTTCGCATTCTCGTTATAAAAGTCCTTGCTAGGTTTTAGACAGTTATTTTAGCATGTATTTCAACTATTCAACTTTAACGAATTGTTCCTATTTGTTCTTATTTTTAAATTCTAAGACCTTCGGGAACACAAGTATTTTTCATCAAGTGTTGGAATCGATTATCTTGCAGAATCTGACTAAAATGTATTCGAAATCAATGGTTTAAAGTCTTGTTTTTTAGATTTTTAATTTTAATTTAATACTTTATATTTGCTTATATTTCATTATAATTTTTTTTTTCGCAGTCAACGCTGTGTCGACCGTGGCTCAACTCGTTAAGAGGCGAGATTACGATGCATAGCTTGTTGCTAAGACCGTGAGTTCAAATCACAGTACGACACCAAAAAATAAAAAGTTTTTCATATAGAGCAAAATTAACAATATAAAATACTTTGTTCAATTGACACATAAATTAACCACTGACGAGTCCCAGGAGGGGGACGAAACTGCGGCAGAGTGGTGTATCCCTTGTGTCCGTAAAATTTTTCAATAAAAATGTTTTCTTCTTCTTCTTCCTGTAAAGAGACTAACTAAAGTGATTTTGTTTTAAAGCTGAGCACAGACGGCCAATATTATAGATTTACCATAGATTAAAGATCGAAATAACCAAATTCAAACAACTTTGTTTTCTAAATAAAAAATATCCAAAATAGCTTTTGAAGCATCTTTCTATTTTATTATATACAGTTGTGTTCATAAAAATAGGAGTGCCCTTAATAAAAGAAAACAAAGTTTAAATTTTTAACCAAAAAACACAACTATATTCAGTTTTTTCAATTAAAATGAATTATTGATTTATTTTTTAATTTTTAAACCTATTTTGAATTGAATTAAAGACATAAAAATTGAAAAAAAAAATTTAAACAAAATTATTTCAAAATTCACTGTTCAAAATAATAGGAGTATTTGCCCAAGGCTTAATTTTTATAAATTAAAATACATAAAAATGTATAATTATCTTACGAAAAGTTAAATAAATTTAGTATTTAGTGGAATAACCTTTATTTTTGATGACAGCAGCACATCTGCGAGGCATGGAGTCTATAAGATCCCGACATCTTTTTAACGGTGTTTGCTGGCACGAATCTCGCACTGTGTTCCATTAGTATTCAGCATTTGACGGCCTCTTCTCTGCTACACTTTTCTTAACGTCCCCCCATAGATGTTCTATAGGGTTGAGGTCAGGAGACTGAGCAGGCCACGACATGACCTCAACCCCATTGGCCAGGAACCAGTCCTTTGCCAATTTACTGGTGTGTTTCGGGTCATTGTCTTGTTGGTATACCCATTTCAGTGGCATATTCCACTCTGCATATGGTAGCATCACTTCGTCCATTATTCCAACATACACGTGTTTATCCATAATGGCTCTTCTTAGATGAATTGGAAAATTATATTTAAAAATTTAAGAAACCAGACTCATATCACTTTTCCATACTTACTTTTCACTTTATATTTAGAATTTTAATCCAATCCACTTTTTTTGTTCATAAATCAATCACACTCCTATTTTTTTGATCTATTAAACTCAAGGAGAAATATTAAAATGAATGAATAACATCAAACACATAATAGTTATCACGAGTTCCTATTTTGTATTTTACTTCTGAATTCCTTTAGAAGTACCGTTAGGAGATCGAGTCATTTGCAAGTTGTTAAACTACCAAATTGTGCTTGTGAAAATATTGCACTCCTATTATTTTGAACACAGCTGTATGTATATCTGTAGTAACTACCAAAATGTAAAAAAAAATATTTAAAAGTACATTGGTAAGCAAAACATGGAACTTTTTTTCGAATTCGTCCCATTAGTTTTTGCACGAGACTTTCATGCACTTTTATGGCTGCTAAATACCATTTAGATTTAAACTCTTTTAAAGTTGACATTGTGATTCCTGTTTTCTTTAAAGTTCCTTTTATAATTGACCAATATTCTTCTATTGTACGAAGTTTTGGACAATTTGGTGGATTGTTTTCTTGTTGTACAAAGTCGACTTTGTTGTTGTTATACCATTCAATTGTGGCTCTTGCATAATGACAACTGGCTAGATCGAGCCAAAATAACGGTTTTGTAGTGTGAGATCTTCAAATGGTAACAGCCGCTTTTTTAAGCATTATTCTATATAAATTTCACCATTTATTGTGCCAGTTTTAAAGAAAGGACTTGATTTTCTCCTAGTTGCTTGCCAAACCAGGTACTTTTTTGGAAATTTGGACTTAATATTCTGTTTACATTAATCTGGATTATCACCACGACTACATACTGTGCAAAAGTCTTGTCCTGCAATGTTCCGGAAGTTTGCAATGCAATATGTTTCATCATCCATTATCACGCAATTATATATTGCTAATTGTTTTTCGTAAAGACGTCGACTGCGTGTTTTTGATGATAAATTTTGCTCTACGTTCCTGTCTGGACGTACCTAAGCTTTATAACACTTGAGTCCATTACGCTTATTGACATTCTGAACAAAAATTTGCGATTTCTTGATTTTTCTTGCGATTGCTAGAGTTGAAATGGTAAGATACTTTTTAAAAGCTTCTATTACCTTTTCCGCTGCTTTTAGATCCCTTTGGCTATGCTCACCACCACTTTCCCGCTTTCTATCAATTGACAAGCATTAATTAAAGTTTTTAATAACGTTTTTTTTACCGTCGAATATTATAATTTAACATTGTGTACTATCAAACGTATGGAAACGCTTTTAATTTTATTATATTCGTGCAGAATAAATTTTCTTCGATTATGCTCTGAATCCATTTTTTACCAAACTATATTTAATTTCAAAAATCTTTTTTATTAAAATAAAATGAGAAGATAATAATAGCCTACTTAAATCATAAATTTAATTTTTATTAGTCAAGTAGTTTTGTTGCAAACACCGATTAAAAATGGTTCGATCTTGGTTATTTCAACCTTTACATAGATCTGAAACTCTTTGACATTAGCTGTCAGTGCAAGTAACTCATGAGAATAGGACATAGGTGATATATATATACAAAAAATATTTAAATGTGTATGAAAAAATGTGTTTGTTGTTAAAAAAAAAGAGTTTGAAATCTATGTGATTTACATTTTATTGATCTTTGCACATAGACCTTTAATGTTATTGGAATATTATTAATTATATTACAATCGATCAGTATTCACCATTTGTTAAAAATGTTGCGAAACTTAACACATTTTAAAATAAAACCACATTTACAGAAATTATTTTTTATTTTTCAGTAATTATAAACATTTTTAGTTAATTTATTTATTTTCCAAAAAGAAAAAAAAAACAAATTTCAAAAAACTACTTTTTCAATATTGCCGCCCACAAACTTTTCAATAATATGGAATTGAAAAACAAAATCCAAATCATTTTAAATTTTTCAATTTTGTAAACAATCTAAAATTGATCAATAATATTTAACGTGTGTACTCTACTTTAAACTTTTGTTTATTTTTATTTTAATTTTGAAAGTTCATGGATTTCAAAATGATAACTTTTTCAAATAATTCTACCCTTATTGTTTTGCCATCGTTGGCCCAACTTTTTTCAAAATTTAAGTTTCTTTTTTAAGTTTTTCAAAGAATTTAGAATTTTCTTTATTTTATTTGAAATTTACTCAATTTTAAATGGATAATCTAAATTTCTTTTAGAGTTTCTCAATTTCAGTTGATAAGTCTCAATTTTAGCTGTAAATTTCTCAATTTCAATTGGAAAATCCCAATTTCGTTTAGAATTTTCACAATTTCAAATAGAAAATATCTGTTTCTTATGAAAATTTCTGAATTTCAGACAAAAACTCTCATTTTCAATTGAAATTTTTTACATTTCAAATAGTAATGCTTAATTACAAGTGGAACTTTCATAATTTCATTAGGATTTGCTTTCAATTTCAATTAAAAAATCTAGAATTTATTTGGAATTTTCCAATTTTAATTAACCCTTCGTTGCATGACAACTGCGCTTTTAAACAAATACCGTTATTTTTTCTTTCGTTGGTCTCTTTTATGTCAAAACATTCTATTTTTGTTGCAATTTTGCGTTTTTTGTTGAACATTTGTTAATATTAGTTGCTGAAACAAGAAGTATTTAAAGTAAGCGAAAAAAAGTGTTGATTTCTTTAATTATTCTGAAATCCTGTGAAAGTTAACTGAAATGTAAGTATTATTTGAGTATTTTACTACATTTTCTTAGCAAATAACTACAAATTTTTAATTGCAAAGTATTTACTTGAGCGCTATAATGTATCATTGCATATGTGCAAATTCATGCGTTTGCGCTTATGTGAACTTATATTGCTTATATGTTGTTATATTGCATATATGCAATTCCATGCATGTAATCATAATTTTGTTTTGTTCACACTAGCAAATTGTGATATTTTCTCGCTGGGTACAGTCCGAACTTAAAACTTCCAGACGACAAAATTATGATGGAAAAACCACGCGGAGAATCCTGCGAATATGCTGCAACTGTTGATAATTTTGTTATACTAGGGCGGATCAATAAGTCCGTGACTTTTTGAATGAAAAACAGTTTTTTTTTTGCAAAAAAAAAAATTATTTTTCACCATAATCTCCTTTTAGCTCAATACACTTAGTGTTTCTCCAAATTATGTATCGCTTCCATTGTTTGATCAAATCACCAGTGCATTATCTAGATGAAAAATAACTTTTTTCTTGGTTATATGAGGTCGTTTTTTTTAAATCCACCTTAAATCGGTCCAATAAGTTGGCATAATATTCGCCGTTTATTGTTACCGTCACCATATTGGCCACGATTACGTTGATGGTCAATTGAGAGCAAACGCGGCACCCATCTTGCAGACAGCTTTCTTAAACCCAACTGATCATTTAAAATCGAAACCACACTGCCCTATGAAATGCCTATGGCATCAATAATCTCACACACTTTTACTCTCTGATCGGCCAACACCATATCGTGGATTTTTTTGACATTTTGGGGTGTATTGACCTCAATTGGCCGACCAGAACGTTCTGCGTCATTTGTACTAAGCGTTGAAAGGTCATAATACGCCCTAAGAAATGGTTGATACAGCTTTGGTCAATACTTGGCTTTTATACAAACGCGCAAAGGCACCATTTTTAACGAAACCTTGGCGGATTTTCGTTTGTAAGTAGGTGAAAACGCTTTGCAAAATGGGAAAAACATCAATAGCTCGGGGAATGCCTTCAGAAGTATCAAAAAAGCTTTCCCGTAAGGTATGTACCAAGTTTATATATATATATATTTTTTTTAAATAGTTTATTCGAACATTCATATTTTTACAATTCTTAATTTTAGAGAAAGCATCCAAGAAGTTTGCCCCAAAACGAAGTTCGACTAGATCACATGGATCATTGGCCAAAATGGATATATAACGGAATTACATGCTAATTGCCGGGCTGTAATGGATAAATTTTTATTAAATGCGAAAAGTGAGAAATACAGCCTTATGCTTCAAGAAATTATTTCAAAAAATTTCATTCAGAATAGTTTTTGAAATACAAAATAAAGTCAACCTTTCTTGTAGCTATATATCTAATTAAAAATAAAAACATGAATTAAATCAAATTTTGTTGTTAAAATTTTAATTAATATTTCTATATAACATAAAATGTTTTTACTTTTTGAGCATTGAAATCGATAAATCGTGAAAGTATGAAAAAAGGCAAATATATACATTTCCATGGATTTGCTGCATGATATTGCATATATGCAATGTTACATAACTCTTAAAATAGATATAGGAAGTCCACCAAATTTAATTTCTGCAATCATAACTTAACACGCAACAAGAATAAAACTCCAAAAATTTTTTTTCTGTAAGGAAATTAAATCATGCAACGAAGGGTTAAAAAATTCTGAATTTCAACTGGAAATGGAAATACTTTTAAACTTTATTTTAAAACAAAAATAAAAAAAAACGAGTTGATTCGAATAATCCTATAACAATCGAAATAATCAAATACTACAAATAAAAATCACGAACAACAAAGAACCGCTGATTGGCTCATTCCAATTGCCATATAATTTACATATATGATAGAGAAGACATAATAAATAATAATGAGAATCTTTTTAACAGCCCAATTTTACGTTTAAGTGTTAAAATTTGGTGCCAAAAACTACTCAATTTTCGGTTATTTGAGTTTTTTTTCAAGCTTCTCAACAATATACAAATTTTGTATCAAATGAAGTGTATTTAGAAGTCCTTTCAATTCGCATACAAGAAATTGTAAAAAGTTTTATAAAGAACTATCTATAGGTCTCGAACTTGAATAATTTTCTACAGTTTTATTAGTTTTTTGTTTTTATATACATCGAGCTTATTTTTATGTTAATTTCAATTTATAACGAGCTTTCAACCTCCGTATATTTACAAAAAATAAAGCAAATCAAACATATTAGCTAGGTTGATACTAGTATTTCGATCTGCCAAAAGATCTCATCAGAACACAAAGTTTTAGAAAAGCTAGAGCCTCCATAATAAACCTTTTAAAAAAAAACCTATTAATAATCAATTTTGATCCATTCTGGTTTATTTCATTTTCATTGCACAATTAAAGGTCGAAAAAACATAATTTTTATTTTAAATAAAAACTATATCAAACTTATATAAAAGACAAGTCTTAGGTAACTTCCCCTTTACATCTTGTTTTTAAACAAAACAAAACAAAACAAGTGTAAAAATAAAAAGAAGAATAAAAACAAAAAGAGTGTATTGTATATCTATCAAAGGTAGAGCTTCACATAACGCACAAGTTTTCAATAAATTTCTGATCAATGGTGATAATCTTAACCTTCGAGCTCATATATTAGTTCTCATTTAGTGGGAAAACTAGTTTATATGAATGTTTGATGTTTAGTTTAGTTAGTTAAATGTTCTTTATTTAATTCATTTCTTTGTGATAACAATTATTTGAAATATTAAATAAAAAATAAAATAAATAAAATAAGAACGTACGACTATGACTTAATGTCGTCAGTCGGAAAGAGATAAATATGATAATGTTTTTGTGTATTATATAATAAGGTTAATAGTTAAACTCATTTAAGAGCTCCTTTCTGTAACCTCCCAGCCAGAAATTGCCAATGGTCTGAAAAATCAAGCACTGGCAGAGCACTATTTGCCAATGATCCAACAAATAAAGTGCTGGCAAAGCACTGATTTAGAACGCTCTGCCAATGTTCGTAAAAAGTGCTTTGCCAGTACTTGATTTACAAAATCTACAACAGTAAAAATAACAAAAGCACTGGCACAGCTCTGGCTTAGAACGCTCTGCCAACGTTCGTAAAAAGTGCTTTGCCAGTACTTGATTTACAAAATCTACAACCGTAAAAATAAAAAAGCACTGGCACAGTACTGACTTAGAACGCTTTCCCAACATTGGCAAAAAGTGCATTGCCAGTACTTATTTACAATATTTACAACCGTTAACTTCATAAAAACAGTGGCACATCCCTTGTTCACAACAAGAGTGGAAAATTCAAAACTAAATTGCAATTTATGATTTAAAGTTAAGAATATTAAGGTCTATTATAGTCAGCACAAAGTATAGTTTCTGTACTAAAATTTTACTTAAGAAATTTATTTTCAAATTTCTTTCTTAAGTAAAATTGTAGTAAAAAAATCGTGCTAACTTATCACAAAAATAATTTGATAAAAAAAATATACAGTTATTTTGTAATTAACTTGGCTGAAGCAAGCATAATATTATTTCTGTTCAAATTAAAAAAATCATTCAATAAGAAATAATACAACTCTTTACTGAAGTGAATTAAAAGGTAGGACTTTATTGGTGGATTTAGGTTTTGGTACTGGCAAAGCGCTTATTGCCAGTGCTTTGCCAACGTTTTAAAAAAGAAACGGCCAAGCCCTGCCCGATGTTATCATTTTGGGGTTGGCAAAGCACTCATTGCCAGTGCTTTGCAAACGTTTTAAAAAAGAAACGGCCAAGCCCTGCCCGGTGTTATCATTTTGTGGTTTAAATCTTCAGATATCCAACGCTTTGCCAACGCTCATACCACCGTTGAAAGCACTGGGCCAATGCTTTGCCGTTCGTATTTTTCTGGCTGGGCTATCGCATGTATAATGAATCCATATATTTCTTTAAAATTTTCTGTAGGGTTGTTTACAATAGTTATTAACTCATTTTCAGTCAAGGTAAACTTTTTAAAATGTTTATATCTGATATGACGTAAAATAGGACATATGGCTATGAAATGTAAGATATTTTCAATCTGATTAAGATTGCATAACGAGCAATCACGGGATCTTTGCTGCTGAAACCTTGTTGCATTTAATTCAAGCAGGTCAGTTCTGACTTTGAATATGTAGCTAATAGCTGTCGTGTTATTCGAATTTTCAAAATATGATGGAGGTTTCTTGTAATTCAGTTTAGAGTAAATTCGGTTTGTAGTAGCTGCTTTTTCTAATTGATTTTGTAGTTCTTTAAGTTTCAAACCTGATAAAATATCAAATCTTAATTGTTCCCAGCTTTCTTTTGTATAGCATTCTGAGACTCTTGATGTATTAACAACATTTGCTAGTGCATCTATATGCTCATACCAATACACTTTTTTTTTGCAATATAATTCTTGTAAGCTGGTTTGGTAAACGGTCGTTGTTGTATTCATGTAATGTTTTAATAATATATCTTAGATGTAAATCCAATGTGAATATAAAATTATTCTCTACACCAGTTTCCAGCATCAATATATATGTGGGTGTAAATGGTGCCACCATTTTTTTATTTTTATTTTTTTTAAATGAAACGTAGAAGTTTATCTACTTCTTCAAAAAAAAGAAAATCCCCATATTTAGGCGGCATAAGACTGAATTCCACGGCATATAGATTTAAATAAATTCCATTTTGCTTTTAGGCATATCTCTTTTTTCACCAAAAAATCATTCCATGTTGCATTAATGCTGTTTTTTGCAGATACATTTCTTTTTTCAACGTGTTTTTTAAAAGACATTTTAGGTGATAAAGTAACTCCCAAATATGTATATTCATTTGTGATTCTTACAGGCTCACCATTAAAGGTCCATCTTTCCCGTCTGGCGATTCTTCCTCCTTTTCTGAATATCATAATTTCTGATTTGCTCAAATTGACTTGCAGGTTCCACATCTCGCAATATCTCTCAAGTTGATTTATCATTTGTTGCATTGTTACGATATCATCAGCTAAAATTACGATGTCGTCAGCATACATTAGTAATCTAAGATGTGCAGGACCTATATTTATTCCTCCTATATATTCATGCAAATCGTTTAGATACATATATTGAGAAAAGTGTTGGTGAAAGTAAACAGCCTTGTTTAACTCCAGAACCAGTTTCAAATTCATCTGAGACCTCCTCTCCGTCCCATACCTTAAATTTAGTTTTGCTATATATGGTTTCGATCATTTTGACCATTTTTGTTGATACGCCAATAGTATTAAGTTTATAAACCAGAGATTTCCTTGATATTCTATCAAAAGCTGCACTAAAATCCACGAAAAAAGCATACAATTTTTTGTTTTCTTTGAACTTAAGGTGAGCAATGTTTGATGTTTAGCATGGGATTGTCACTTCTTAAAAACGTGTTCTGATGATGGGAACCTATAGGTTCCCCGGTGTTATCATTTTGGGGTTTGCAAAGCACTTAAATCTTCAGAAATCCAACGCTCTGCCAACGCTCATACCACCGTTGAAAGCACTGGGCCAATGCTTTGCCGTTCGTATTTTTCTGGCTGGGTAGTTTTAAAACAAATAAAGTTTCGAATAACTATGAAACCCATTTGTAACTCCTAGATATACAATTGGCAAGTATGTTTCTAACCAATATTTTATTACTTTCGTCTGCTCAATCTTATATCCAAATTTCATCGAAATCTGGAGGAACCACAAAACAGATTTCCCTAGTAAGCAGTAAACACTTACCTTAGTTTCAACTTTCATATTATTCTGATAAAAACCACTTATTATGGGTATTAACTCTTGCATGCCATTACAAACGATATTGTGATAATCAACAGAATGCTAGAGATAAATCAAAATAATAAAATTAAATTGCTAACAATAATATCAATAGGAAATCTTACTTGAGAAATCATTAAATAATACAATTTTACAATATCTGCCTTTTGGGAATCTTTACTAGCCTGGAGGGCAAAATCTTTAATTTCTGGAAAATAGTCAATAACATCAGCATTCATTTGAACATATTCATGAGACAACTCAATAGTTTTGTTAACAGATTTCAGAGCAGCAAAACGAAAAAGATTATCGTTGCTCTTGATGGCTTCAAAAAGATACGACAAAATGACTGGAATTAGCAAAAAAAAAAAAAAAGTTAAATGAAATTTAAATTTGCATTTATGCAACGACACAAAAAAAACAAACTTACTACTAAACTCATTAAGTTTCATATCCCGTACATAAATTGGTGACTTAAATAGTCCCTGGAGTAAAATGCTAAGGAATAGGTCACTGAAATATTGTAGAGCCACTCTAGATTTGAAACCCTCTTGAAAGGCATTAAATAAAGTAGATTTGGAAAAAAGATGTTGTGGATCTAAAAATAAAACAATTTATAAAACGTTTATAACAAACCAGCACATTTTCCTATCTTGCTTGCCTGCTTACCTTCCATATTGTAGTTTATCAATTTATTAACAATTGCACTAAAGATGTAATTTTTATTACGCATTGTTTGACCATTTTTATTATCCTTGGTTTCGTTCACCTTAATGGCATGTTTAATGGTAGCATCAATGGCACTGTTGAAGATAGTCGTCCATGATACCTCATTGTCACTACGTTTTTGCAACTGGGCAAAGAGTTCATTTTTCGAAGAGCTCAAATGGTCCTCAATCTGTTCGGCAGCTTTATTACGTGTTGTCACTTTTTCGGAACGTAATTCAGCACAAAGCGAATTAATTAAACTTGCTAAATTAGACATTTTCCAACAATTTAAATAAATATTCCATTTATTAATAAAGTTGATAGAAACAGACAATAGAAAACAGATAGAAATTAGCCGCGATTTATAAACTTGCACAGAAACAAATGTTTTTGTAAGATAATGGTTGGCAACTCGAAATATAATAAGAATCAACAACTATTGCAGAGTTGTATTAAAAAGTATTTATAGTATTTACAAATGCACATAAAGAAAAATCATTAAAAAGTATAATATAAAATTACACCAAGAATATGAAAGAAATACCTGAAAACAAAAAAGTGATAATAAAGGAAGTTAATAGGTAGCTTAGATAGGGTATCAATTATGTATATGACTCACTACAATGAAATGACACCTAAATCGTTATAGTTTCGGGGATGGAACTAATTTTGTTTATTCATCTCAATGCTTATAAATGTCATATGAAAACGATGCAATACAAATTTTTACATTTACGCTGTTAAAACGGGAATGATTTAGATGTCATTTCATTGTCGTGTGTCGTAAAAAAGATACATAATTGCTACCGAGGTAAATTAATCTACTTGATTAAAGTTAATCCACCTTTTTAATTTTACTAGTTTACACAAGCAGTTTTTGACAGTTAAAAGTTTGACTTGACATCTAAAAGATTAACTTTGTCAGTTTAAAATACTAAGGTGGCGTTAATATCATCCAAATGTGTTTAACTGCTTAATCAAGCACTAAACAAGGCAATGAAACCATTTTTCATCTTTTTGATTTTTATCTGACTACTATTTCTAAATGGCTGTGTTATATTATTAATTGTGGGCAGCTCTGTGTTTTTATATAACTTCGGTTGGCAATGCTAACAAAATATACATACAGTCAGGTAAAAATTAACGTTATGAGATTATTGACGGGGTTTATGAATTACCTCGTCAAATTTAAGTGATTATTGGAAGAAAGTTGTATGGGAAAACTCGAAGATTACTAAAATAATAAATTCGATCAAATAAATAATAAATGAATTGAAAAAAAAAGTTTCCCCGACCAATAACATGTTTTTTTTTTTTGTGTGTATAAAAAAGTGATGGTTATTATATTTACTACCTTTTTCACTCAACTTTGTTCTAATTTACAACTCTGAAAACTTCGAATTCGAACATAATATAATTTTGACAGCCGGTTTGACATTTAATAGCTTTGTTTTGCAAACGTTTTGTGAGCGTGCTAAAATTGTTTATCAATTGACTTTTAGTGAAATTTTCTTATTTTTTTTTTCATTAAAATAATTAATAAATTAAATCATTCACCATGTCTGCTGCTATGCCAATTAATCCTAAACCATTCCTGAATGGTTTAACGGGCAAGGCAGTTATAATAAAACTGAAATGGGGACATGAATATAAAGGCTACTTGGTGTCCGTGGATGGTTATATGAATATGCAATTGGCCAATACGGAAGAACACATTGATGGACAAGTAACTGGTAGGTGTTGTAAATTATTCAATTAATTTCTTAAATAAGTATAATTTATTAATGACTTGCATGCTTTTGTTACAGGCAATTTAGGTGAAGTCCTTATACGCTGCAACAATGTCCTGTACATTAAGGGAGTCGATGATGAGGATGAAGAAGGAGAAATGCGAGACTAACAATAATACAAAGATTACTTTATAATAGTTTATAAATTGGCATAAATTCGGTTTACCGACACCTCACCAAAATAAATGAAATTTTGTCCTTTAATAGAAGAGACCACGCTGAGTCGAAATAAAAAAAAATTTTGCGTCGCTCACGCCCCCTTTTCAGTGGGCGGGGCTCCAAAGTTTGAAATGAAATTGCAAATAACTTCAAAACTACTTGTCCGATCTTAACAAAATTGACGTCGTTGGAAAGGTCTCGAAAATATCTTTCCAATGAGGTATATAATGTCCCAAAATATTAACCCCTTGCTGCCCAAATAAAGCATTTTTGTTTTTTTTTATGATTTTTTTTTTAACGCTCTTTTTGTTAAATAACGCATATATAAGTACATAAAAAGTGTATAAAAAGGGAAAGTCTGTTTTATAAGCTTTCATAAAAGGTGCAACATGACCCCATAGGTTTTGAAATGAAGTAGTTATTAAGGGTTAAAGTTGATCATTAATAGGCAAAACTATGATTTTTGCAAGATTTTGAAAATTAGATTTTGTTGTATGGTATGGTTTAAGATTTTGTATGCAAAAGAAAACTTGTAAATATGCCAAAATTTCTGCGGCCCGGGGCGAAGCCTCAGCGAAGCCGGTGGGAGGACTGGTGGGAGGAGAAAACCCCTAAGCCCGGCCGAAGGCCGGTTACGCAGAAAAACTATTTTGCAAAGACCCATATATGGTCACGTCGATATATGGTTCAAAATTTGAAAAAGGGTGTGTAAAAAAAATCATTATGCTTTTTTTGGGCAGTAAAGGGTTAATATTTTAGGACATTATATACACCATTGGAAAGATATTTTTGAGATCTTTCCGCCTAAGAAATATGGTCACGTCGATATATGGCTCAAATTTTGAAAAAGGACGTTTTAAAAAAAAAAATATAAAAAAAAAACAAAAATTGTTTTATTTGGGCAGCAAAGGGTTAATATTTTATTACATTTATACTCCATTGGAAAGATATTTTCAAGACCTTTCCAACGACGCCAGTTTTGTTAAGATCAGATAAGTAGTTTTTAAGTTATTTCGAATTTCATTTCAAACTTTGGAGCCCCGCCCACTGAAAAGGGGGCGTGAGCGACGCAAAAAAAAATTTTTTTGGACTCTGTGGGGTCAAATGTTCAAGGTCAAAAAATTTCAAAAAATTCTGAGAGGTGTCTGTAAACTGAATTTGTTCCTATAAATTAAGTAATTTAATACATTTAATTAATTTCCATGCAAAAAAAAATATACAAATAAAGTTTTGTAAAACAAGTTACAAAAAAAAAAATAAACAATATTGCAATGTGATTCGATGAAATTGGAAATATCTTCTTCGGTTGAAGCTAAATGCATAAAATATCAAAGCATTGGTTTTTATTTAAATGGGAGTTCTGTGTAAAGTTCTTAAAACTAGTTCTGCCGCAAAATATGCTGCAGAATCAGATGACGTCGCTATTATTCGGTGAAGCTATAATGTTGCACATGGCAATGCTTTTTAGTACTTAATAGACCTTACATTTACTGTATGACTAGGCTTAGTACTAAATTGTTTTACTTTTCACATCTGGCAGTACTGTTTATTTTTTTTCGCGATTTTTTTCCGTTGGGGTCGTGTTTTTTTATCAGTTATTTTTTTTTAATTTTAAATTAAATATTAGTTTTTCTATTAAAATTTTTACATAAAATTATTCTACGAGTTTTATAATTTATAAATTTAATAAATTTTAATAAAAAATTTGTGATTAAGTGTGAAAAACTAGGAACTTTAAATTTGCAAAAAAAAATTAATGGAGTCCTAGCGCTCCACTAATTTTAGTATTGTGTTGGTGTATGCGCAATTAGTGTATAATAGGGATGCCAATCGGGATTGATATTTGAAAATCCTGGGATTCGGAATTTTTAAAATCTCGATCCCGGGATTTCGGGATTTTCATTTTTTTAATATTATTTAGTTGAATAAATAGTTTTGTACTGAAAAAAAAAAACATTTTTTGTATTTGTATTTTATTTAATAATACACATTTTATGTGTGTTTAAAAGGAATTCATGTAGCAAAACAAAAAAAATAATTACATTTTATGTAATTCTAAAAGATAACAAAACAAAAAAACTTATTCATATCAATTTAGAATTGATTAATCACATTTAGTTTTAATTAAAAACTTAAGGTGAAATTTGATTTTAAACAAATTTTTAAAATACTGAATAAGTATACTTGAGAAATACTGTTTAGTGTTTTAAACAGCTTCTTAGAAAAATTAAAGCGTCTAAAGTTTCATCAGATAATCTCGAACGAATTTTGCTGCCAGCATACGTTGCCGTTGAAAAGAATCTTTCGCATTCTACGCTCGTTGGTAAAATGGTTTGTAAAAAGCTGTATGCAGCGTGCAAATATTTACCTCGCACACCTCCTGAAACAAACATGTCAATTTCTTTGGCAAGTTGGGTTTCTAAATTGTTATCAGTTTCTTTAACAGATTTTATTGGGCTTTTACATTGTCCAACATGGGGTCTAAGGCCACAAATGGTCTACTTGAACGACCAATACTATTGTTAAACCGATGATCACCTATGCTGCCCTTGCATGGTGGCCAAAAGTTGAACAGAGTAAGGCAAGGGATGCTCTTAAGAGAATCTACCGTCTTGCGTGTGTTGGAATTACAGGGGCCGGCGGAACTTGCCCGACGGATGCCTTAGGGGTTATGCTGGGGATCCCGCCATTGCATATTTCTGTAATGGAGGTTGCCAGTATGGGTTCCTCTAGACTTAGTGAATTCGGTGGCATGAGGGGAGGCGACCTAAGGGGTCACATGAGGATCGCGCGAATCCTAATAGATGACCCAATTTCTAAGGTTGCGGACAAAGTGTCACCGGAGTGGATCTTTGATAGATATTTTGATGTGTTATTGTTTGACAGAGACATGTGGACCAATCAATCCTGGGGACCGGAAGATGGTTCTCAGGTGTGGTTCACTGATGGCTCTAAGCAGTCGAATGGGAACACGGGTGCGGGCGTCTTCGGACCAGGCTTCCAGCGTGCCTTACCTATGGGAAAATATCCGTCCATTTTTCAGGCGGAGATTTGGGCCATTTGTGTCTGTGCAGGGGAATGCCTGCGAAGGGGAACTCGCAGATCTCGCATCTACATTCTTTCTGACAGTCAGGCTGCACTGAGGGCCTTAATGGCCTATAAGGTGTCGTCCGGGTTGGTCATGGAATGCATTCAGACTCTCAATAGGCTCGGTAGAGGCAACTCTCTAACCTTGGGGTGGATTCCTGGTCATGAGGGGCATGAGGGCAACGAGAGGGCAGATTGTCTTGCCAACCGCGGGGCCCGAAAGCCCTTTATTGGTCCTGAACCATTCTGTGGAATACCTGCGGGGTATGTTAGGGAAAGGCTCAGGGCATGGAGAGAGTCTGAATTCTCTGGTTACTGGGAAAACTCTCCTGGTCAGCGCCAGGCTAAAAGATTGATCTCTTTTTCCAGTAGGGGGTCGAGGCGACTCTTGTCGCTTGAAAGGGGGGGTTTGAGGACCCTGGCGTCGTACTTAACTGGACACTGTAATCTCAGATACCATCTGCACAAGAAGGGTCAATCGGACACGGATTTGTGTAGGTTTTGCGAGATGGTGTCTGAGACCTCGGAGCATGTTCTCTGCGAATGTCCCAGGTTTTGTGATAGGAGACTTAGGTTTCTAGTTGATCGCTTCATTTCGCCTTCCGACATCGCGAACATTTTGCCTAATAGGATAATTGGCTTTATAGGTAGCTTGAATCTGTAGGTAACTTTAGGCAGCACAAAAGACCTACATTGGTCGCGGTGCATAGTGCCTTCTGATCTAATCTAATCTACATTGTCCAATTGCAACGTTTAATTTTTGTAAAATTGAGACATCACTGTTTTCTTCTAATTCCTCATCTGTTATGGAATTATCAATTTAAAGTGACACCACAGACAAGTTTGAATCAACTTGTTTTGTAAAACGAGTAATTAATAGTTTTAATTCTGTTTTTATTAAAATCATGTCCAAATTGTTATCAAAATCCGATTTTATTTTTGGGTTTTTCAAAAGTTTAAAAGAGTCGACTATACCGTTCTTCTTTCTTCTATTTTTTTCCGAAGAGATCTTTACTATTCACTACTTAAGTCACACTTCATTGTTGAAATCTGTTTCAACATAAATGCCAAAGCTGCATCAGCCTCACACAAAGTCATATTGCTTCGACATAGAGCTTCGAGAGTAATTTTAAAAGGATTTAAAATGCTAACAATTTGTTTAAGCAAAATAAATTCATCATCAGAAAACGGTTGTGATTTCAAATCAATTAAAGCCTTTTTTAGAGGATTTTCTAACTCAGAAAACCGCTGACATATGTCGAACAAAGTATTCCATCTGGTTTTGAAATCTAATATCAACTTTAGCTCTTTTCCTTTTTCTTGTTTAACAAATGTTTGTAAAACGTCGTTTTTGGTGGACGATTCTTGTTCGGTTCTAGAAGTGGGATGGCCCTTATAAAATACATCGACTAAAGCAAGATGCAAACCATGAGCAAAACACAACTGTTGTTTTGGAGCTATAAGCTTTCCAATTTTTTGCATAGTGGACGCTCCATCAGTGGTAAAGCCGACTAAGTCGTTCGAAAGTTTAAGTCCAAATTCACTTAATCTCTCTTCTAAGTATTTAATGCAATTAGCAGCAGTGCCCGACTTCTTTAGTCGTAATAAACCAATATTAAAAAGCTTTCCTTAAGTATGTACGATTACGTTCATAAAACGTTTGTTTGAAGTGGACGACTATTCATCAAACGTTAGTCTACACTTGTCCCCTTGGAACTTTATTGTTCCGATTTCAATTATCATATTTTCCTTGCATTTTTTATAAAATTCCAAGAATTTGCTTTTGATGGTTTCTCTAGACTTTGGAACTTCAAAACCACGAGATTTTAATGATTTCCGTAGAAAAAACCCGGGATTTCTTACAAAAAATCCCGGGATTTCGGAATATCTCGTTTGGCATCCCTTATGTATAAGTAGTGTTGTTTAAAATAAGGTTTTACAAGTATTCGGTGTTTTCGGTCGTGCGTTTATTCGTGATGTTTTCAATTAAAAAAAAAAATACTTAACCCATTTTTTACCAAGCATAATTTCCGTGCGAACAAAACTTGATATGTGGGTTTCCCAGTAAGCATTACCAATAAATTTAATAGCCTAATCGCGCCCTCTAGTGGTGGAAAAAATGTCTAAAAATACCAAAATTAAAAAAAAAAATAAAAATAGTGCGAAAACCATAATTAAAAATTTTTGATATTTTTTTTATACAAATTTGACTTTCAATTTCAAATATTTTAATTATGGTTTTCGCACTATTTTTAAATTTTGGTATTTTTAGACATTTTTGCCAAATTGTTATTTAGCAACTCTAACTGCTCAAATTTCTCTATTTCTTTGCTGGTTAAGAGAAAATAACAAATTTTTGAATATTAAAAATAAAAATGGATTAACTTCTGCATACTTAAATTTTTACAATAACCGAGAAACCTAAAATCTATCAGTTAATTTTTTTTGAAAAAGTACACACTGAATGAAAACCTATTTCTATTTTTATATATTTTCTATTATGTCTTTATTTAAAGCACACTCAAAAAAGTTTTACAGTTACTACATGACAGTTGTTTGTGTAGTAGTAGTGCTGCACAGTGGGATATTTGAAAAAAAATAATGGTAATCAATATAGAACTTTTAAACTACAGATCCGATTGGTACGAATCAAATTGGAAATTGTAAAATAGGTGTTAATCTTTTGTAATATTGTGATTGGGTCATCCTGTTTTAGTACAGACTATACATACAGGTTGTCAGAGTTGACTACCTCGTGCAAAAAAAAAAATCATTTAGAGGATGTAACTTTTGTAAATGTGGACAGATTTCTAAAATTGTTACCCTGTAGTTATGTAAGTTTAATGATAAAGAAAAAACAAACTAAAAGTGATTTTTTATTTTCTCTAATTTTAAAGTTATCAACATTTTTAAATAAAAATTTTAACTTGTTTTGGTTTACCTACCAACAAAACTTAATTATTTAATGGATTTCAGAACAAAAAATTCTCCGTGTTAACGATACTTCACGAAAGAAGAGATAAACACAAAAAAATCGTTGCCAAGTAATTAGGAGCATTTCAACTAATAAAGTTTATTTTCCAAAATTATGTGAAAACTAGTAGCATTTTACCCAGTTTTTTCTTGATTCTACTTAATGTTTGAATAATTTATGTGAAAAAAACTTTATTATAAGATAAAATTGTATCAAATTATATATAATTTGATCATATTTGATAGACCCATTTTTCGGATCAAACTACATGAGATTAGATTAGATCGCATGTGATACCATGAGATCATCTTATGTATGCCATTTTTAGGATCAGATGAGATGTGACGTTTAGTTATACGTGATACTATATATATAATCATATATGACTATATCGGAACATTTTTCATCGGGTTAACTGTTTACTGCTAAATTACTGTTTTGGTAGTTGTTTATTAAAATAAGTGCTTCAAACAACTGTTAAAATACAGGTGTTTTCTTCAGTTATTTCTTAATATAACTGTCGAAGTAGTCGTTTCATAGTATTTAATAGAAAAACAACTGTAATTGCAGTTAAAAACAACTACTACACAAACAACTGCCATGAAGTAACTGTAAATATTTATTAAGTTTTCAAAGCCTTATACATTTTTCACCCCATTTTAAAAACCTTAAACATTAAAAATTATCCCTTTTTTCTCCCCTACAGCACATTCCAAGTTAATTTAAATCTGCGTATTCGGGTAGGGATACCTTCCTTGTTATTCCAGCAAAGTTATACCAAATGACAAGAGTACAAAAGTAGAGATAAATATTATTTTGCCAGGTAAGTCAAATTGTTTGTACAAACATTTCTATTTACTCTTAATATAATAGAAACCTATTCTTAACCTCAAAATTTTAATTGGGACTTATGTTTTTTAAATTTGAAAAATATTTGAATGTCGTAGCGAATAATAAGAATTTTAAATTTGATGAATTTTCTGACAATTTCTTAACACAACTAATATTGCCCGATATATTCTCAAAATTTTAATAGGAATTGTAAAATTAAAAAAGAATATGTGAAAGTTTTGCTACTAAAAATTAGTTAAAAATTAAGTTGCAGGAAAAATAGCTAAAGTTAGCAAAATTTTTTTCTTCGAAATATTAATAAGATAATAGCAAAAATAAATCTGTTGAATCTACAAATATATATTTATAAATTCTACACTCAGGGAACTTCTGCTTTAGAAATATGTAGTTATTTGGATTGTAATGCAGTTTCTTTATTTTTAATGTAAATGTCAGTCATTTGTAGAACAAATAAAATTTTTTAATAACCTTGTAGTTCATTTAAAAAAAAAAACAAACCACATCAAATGACTGTTTTATGATTTTACATTAATTTTTACAGTTGTTTTTTGTTATTTAAAAATATTAATTTTTATTTTTTACTAACATGTGGTTCATTTTTACTACAATTGTTAGTCATTTTTTGAACATTAAAAAACAAATAATAATGTTAGTTGAATTTACTGATATGTAAGTCGTCCTTTCTTTAAGTGAAATTTCATTTGTTTTTAACTACATTTGCAGTGGGGCTTACCTACATAGTATTCTAAGTGTAGTTAAATGAGAGTAACAAATTAATCTGTTAAAACCAGCAAAAAATGAGAATTTTTTTTTCTTTGAAAAAATAATTTCAATTCAATTTTTTTAAATGCCAAAATTGTTTTGTACACAATATTTTATTTTGTTCGGTGAAAACTTATAAAATAAACCAATCGATTTCCTCCAACCTTTCCAATTTATTTCAACCAATCTTGGTATGGAATAGCAAGTTTAGAAAAGCTAATCCCAGATGATCTTGAAAAATCGCGTTTCAAAATAAATATGACATATTGAAAATTTCAGCAAATGTAGTCGCCTATATATTTATAACGGTGGAGGCTACGCGTTTCGTTGTTAATATCATATTTTAAAGCTACTGTTTCCGTTTTTAGCTTTACCCGTCGAAAAAAATTTATAGCGTGATATACTATATGTGGATATATGTAACGATATATATTCACATCAAAGACTTATTTCTATGAAGATTTCTAAAACAGCGCTTTATATCATGATATATCATTATATATTATGTTACATATAAGTTGATCTTTTGTATCTCTTCATATATGCTTAATATAGCTAAATATGAGATCATATATACTTCAATGTTTAAGGTATATGTGATACAATAAAATCAAACAAATTCTGTTATATATAATTATATATGGTATCACATATAATTATATATAAATATACGTGTTAAAATTAAAAAGAAAAATTCTATCACTTTCATATATAATCATATATAAAGATATATAATTATATATAAAGATATATAATTATATATAAAGATATATGGTAGAAATTAACAAAAAAAAAATCACATTTATATATAGTTATCAGAAAAGACAATAAAGGAAAATTCAATGTACTTGAAGCAAAAAACAATTTTTGTAAAAAATAAAAGCAAAAGTAAAACACTTGCTTACTTATCTCTTATTAACGAAAGTTATAATTGCCAAATTTATATGGAAATATCTGTGGTTAAAGTAAAACTCTGGTTAATTATAGAAAATTTATTCGCCCAAAATAATATTTATGAGTAAAAAATCATTAAATTGGGAGAAGTTTCTTAAGTCGACTTAAGTTGTTTTATTATTTATTCACAACATGAGATACAAAATTGTTCCAAAGTTTTGATGTAATTATACCCTTTATTAGTTTAGCAATAAAAAAGATTTTTAATATCCATGTGCAAACAAAATTTAAATATATTATATTAAATTTTTAAACTAATAATTTTGTGGAATTGCAGAGATTATTATCTTTCATCTGATATCCATATTGGCATCATTTAATGAGTACAAATATATAATGTGAATATATTTAAATTTATATTAAATATCAACGCTACTTTCTTAAATATCATCGATACTTTCATTCTTTTAACTTAAAACTTGATATGTTGTAAGTGATACTTTGAGTTAACTGCAAAATAAATTTCAGAAAAACGAATTATGTTTTTTTTGAGATATTCGCGAATTACTTTCATTTTTGAACTTCGTTAATCTTTTCGTAAAACAAAAATGTGCAACACTGTTTAAAGAAGAGGATTTGATCTTTTAAATGACACCAAATTTTTAATTTAATGTTGACGTGTTCAAAAGTTATGACAATTCAAACATTGTATACATCTTTCACATTTGTTTAAAAGCTTTGGGCTTAATCGGTGCCGAATAACGAATTTTGGGAAAAGAAAAAATACGTAAACTCCATATTTACTAGGAGAATATAAATACCAAGTTCAGTGAAATTTAAAAGAACATTATCTGAAAGGTGTGTCGAAACCCAGGAAAAAATTACACATTCCAAAAAGAAGGTGATGCCCACACTTGCTTACATATCTCATTGCCAAATTTAGTAACTGCAATACCAAAATCATTCCAACGATAGAGTCAAAAAAGCAAGTAGTATTGTAATCAATTCTTTTAATTTAAACCAGAAAGCATGAACTCAACAACAAAGTAATTATTTACTTAATAGAAAATATCAATGTTATTAACTTATATGTTTAACTTTTTGTACTCAAGAAGTAATCATATACTTTTTCTTAATAAAAGGACGTTATTGGAAGTAGTTCCTAATTTTGAAAAAAGAAGTTATACAATTTGTAACGACGAGTTTCCTCCGTTTGCTGGGGTATAGCTAGCGGAGGTCCAGGTCCGTCACAAGAATTTATTTAATAGCGACTTTGAGTGGAAATAAATGAAATTTTCTTTATTTTTTTTTTATTTCAGTATTATTCTCTCTTTATTCATCCATTTATATAAAAAAATTCCATTGTAATTCAAACTTAAAATTAGTTATAGACTTATAAATACTTATCTAAAAAAACTTGTCGCCGTAGCACCTAGAGAGGATGTTGCTGGGCAGGATGCTCTCCAAGTCGGCATGTTAGACCAAGCCGAGTCAGCAGGCGTGCAACGGAGAAACTTTTAGAATTCTGAGTAACCTCTAGAGCGAAAAGAGGCGTAAACGAGTTTATACGAATAAGGAAACCTCTCGAAACGACATCTATGAAATAATAAAAATAAAATATAAGGGAACCTAAACGGAACTCCCAAACTACCTGAAATACCCGAAGAGCAAAATAAGGGAACCTAAACGGAACTCCCAAAAAATACTCGAAATACCCGAAGAGAAAAAAATAAGGGAACCTAAACGGAACTCCCAAAATACTCGAAATACTCGAAGAGAAAAAAAATATATGAGCGCCTAGACCGAACTCCCAAAAACACTCGAAATACCTGAAGAGAAAAATATGGGAACCTAAACGGAACTCCCAAAATACTTGAAATACCCGAAGAGAACAATTAAGGGAACCTAAACGGAACTCCCAAAATCGCACGAAAGACCCGAAGAGTAAAATATGGGAACCTAAACGGAACTCCCAAAATACTCGAAATACCCGAAGAGAACAATTAAGGGAACCTAAACGGAACTCCCAAAATCGCACGAAAACCCGAAGAGCAAAGAATGGGAACCTTAACGGAACTCCCAAAAATACTCGAAATACCCGAAGAGAAAAATATGGGAACCTAAACGGAACTCCCAAATTTGTACGAAAAACCCGAAGAGCAAAGAATGGGAACCTTAACGGAACTCCCAAAAACACTCGAAATACCTAAAGAGAAAAATATGGGAACCTAAACGGAACTCCCAAATTTGTACGAAAAACCCGAAGAGCAAAGAATGGGAACCTTAACGGAACTCCCAAAAATACCCGAAGAGATAAATATGGGAACCTAGACGGAACTCCCAAAAATACAACTTAGCTCGATTTCAAATAGAGGAACCAATTTACGGAACTCCGCTATTTGTCGCGACGACCTGTGCCTGCTGCCGGCCACACACTAACTGATCATTTTCAACTCTGTCGATTTTTGTTAAGCCTGTTTACCACTTTTTATTATTTCGACACTCGTTGTCATTAGACATTTGTTGTCAGCTGTTCTCCTCAGCTGGCGGTGATGCCAGACTGTTTTGGAACTCTTCACTTAAACTGGGTGACTCGTAGTGGAAAATTCTGAAAGCCGTTAATTTCAAAATTTTAAATTAAATTAGTTTTATTTCTGTGTAAAGGAAATTAATTAAACATTTCAGTGTTTATAAGAAACATTAAATAAAAAATATGGTGGAGTCAAAAACAAGACCCTAGGCGACTTTTGGCGTTACACTACCCTTCTCCTTCGGGGGGCCCAAATCTGCTACGAGGATTCGGCGTTGTTTATTAAAAGTGACTCGATATCGATGGCCATCAATCACAAACAATCTTTGGACAAATTTGTTGTTCTGGCTGCTTCGCATCTGAGTGATGTGTGGTTCTAATTCTGCTCGTACGTGCTCAGATAGTGGTTGACGGGAAATTATATCCGAGGTGTACGGCACCACAGCATGTTGAGGGATGCAAGAATCGCGGACGTTAGCTAGGCGTTGATTTATTCGGCCGCAATTGTGAGCTGTTTCCTGCTCACTTGGCTCGCCCAGTTCGGAAAGGGGCTCACTGGCCATTAGTGAAAGAGGTGAGGTTGAGCGTGAGGATGCGGCGGATGGTGATGATGGGTAAATTAAGTTGCCTATCGATGCCTGGCGGGCCCTGCCCAGCATTTCCAAGGTCTTGTTGAATTCCGTGGAGGACCAGGAAGAGTCGGATGTGGCGGATGGTGACGGTGGTGGTGTGGTTTGCACGGTGACCGCTGGTGAGGAACGTATGATTTGTTTGTCCACTGATACTTGGGTTGCTGGCGGTGGACTAGATGTGGTATTGATTTCTTCATCACTTGAGAAAATTACTATGGTGTCGCTATTATTGACCACTGACCGCGGAGGTCTCGGTGGTGTAACTTCATTATTACCAAGGTTATTTGCTTTAACTTCGGTCTCCGATATTGGGTTGGTTATAGTACGGTCTGGAGATAGTCGACTGCACCGCAGGTCCGTATCCTTCGCAGCCGTTGCCATTGTGGCTGTACGTTTACATAGCGGTTCGTCTACATAGTGGGGTAGTTGACTGGTAGCTGGGATAGGGAGATTGCGTTTGTGGACTGATTGGTGTGAGGGGTTACGTAGCTGATTCAGGGATCTTCTGCGGGCAGCAATGTTTGGTTTTGGAGGGTTCATATTTATCAGAATCGTCCGGCGTATTCTGTTTTGCTGCTGGAGAAGCTCCTCCCTGTATCGGCGCTTTGTCCTCTCGAATTTATCCGTACTCTCCATGTGGTTCCTTTTTTTTTTTTCTTTTTCTTTTTATTTCTTCGGTAGGAGCTATGGGAAGAGAATAAAAGAAGAAAAGACAATATAAGTTAGATTCAGGATGGGTTAGTTTTATTAGTTTCCGTAATATCCACAAAATTTTTGATTTCGCTAAGGTGGGCCGTTTTAACATTGTTACTTCCCGTGGTACGAAGTTGAACTATCACTGGAGATTTGAAACTGATTACTTCAAAGGGCCCAACGTATTTTGGGGCTAGTTTGGCAGCAAAATGGTCCGCTGCTTTGGAGAGTGGGTGATTTTTAACGAGTACCAGGTCTCCAATTTTTGGCCTCCATGGTCTCCTCCGGAGGTTAAAGTGCCTCCGCTGATCCTGGGCTGCTTTGCCTAATTGGTGACGTACAATTTTGAAAATTTCTTGCAGTTCCCCTGCCCTCTCCTCTGGACTGCGAATAGCTGCACCGGTTCCAGTCATTGTCTCGTCGTAAAGAGCCTTGGGGAGCCTTGGTTCCCTTCCCTGTACTAGGTACGCGGGACTGTACCCAGTAGATTCCGAAACGCTGGTGTTGATAGCCAGGCTGATTTCGGGTAGATGATCATCCCATTTGTTGTGATGATTTCCTGTTACTTGGGCCATCATCGTCTTAATGGTCTTATTTACCCTTTCAGTGGGGTTCTCTTGTGGACAGTATGGGGCAGTAAATTGCTGTCGAACTCCAATTTCCTCTAAATACTTCCTTAAAATTCGACTCACGAACTGACTTCCATTGTCGGTTATCAATATCTTTGGTGTGCCAAACCTGGCGAGTATCCGTTCCCGAAATGATTTCACCACCCCGTGTGCCGTTGCCTTGCGGAGAGGTATAAGCTCCACCCACTTGGAAAACCTGTCAAAAAAGACCAAAAGCATTGCGTTACCATGTTCAGATCGCGGCAGAGGCCCGACAAAATCGGCGCATACCGTGGCCCAGGGTTCTTCAGGAATTCGTACAAGCATTTCCCCAGCCGGCGCTAACTGGCTGGTTTTATACCGTTGACAGGACCCACAGCTTCTGACAAATCGGGCGATATCCCGAAACATACCCGGCCAATAATATCGGTTAGTAACCCGGTTCGCAGTTTTCCGGATCCCTAAGTGTCCAGCCGAAGGTTGGTCATGGTTCTCCTGGAGCACTCGTTGTCTGAGTGGGGTGGCTACGCATAATTTCCATGGTGTGCAGTCCTCATCGTTGGGATGTCTAGGGATGTGTCGTAACAATTGATTATCGACAATAGTGTAGTCGGCAAATTTCTCGGGGTTCAGAGTAACCTCGGCCTTCTTTTTTGAAAGCCAGGAACAATCTTGGGATGCCGTATTATCTTCTGTCATTACCCGATAAAAATTGTCCATGGGTTGTCGTGACAGTGCATCGGCCACTATGTTGTGTTTTCCTTTTCTGTATTGAACTGAGAAGTTATACTGTTGGAGCTCTAGGGCCCATCGAGCGAGGCGACCGGTTGGGTTGTCAATAGAATTCAGCCATTTCAACGAAAGGTGGTCCGTAATAACCTGAAAGTGATAACCTTCAAGGTATGGCCGCATTTTCCGTATACCCCAAACTATGGCGAGGCACTCTCTTTCCGTAACCGAATAGTTTTTCTCCGCTGGGTTCAGGCCTCTACTGGCGTAGGCTATGACCCTCTCACCTTCCTCTAAGTTCTGAGTAAGTACTGCCCCAAGTCCGCAATCACTGGCATCCGTCTGTAAAATAAAAGTTTTCGAAAAATCTGGGCAGGCCAGTATCGGTGCCTCTGTCAGCTTTCCTTTTAATGTCTCGAAGGCGGTCTGCTGTATATGTGTCCATTTCCAGTGTTTTCCCTTCTTTAACAAGGTGGTGAGGGGCTGGGCAATTGTCGCGAAGTCGGGTACGAAACGACGGTACCAGGAGGCGACTCCCAGAAATCGCCGGACCTCTTTCACGCTAGTGGGGGCGGACATATTCTGAATTGCCGCAACCTTATCGGGATCTGTATGTATTCCTTGGCCACTCACCACGTGTCCTAGGTATCTAGTTTCGGTCTTGAAAAACTCACATTTCTCCGGGTTGATTTTCAAGTTGGCCATCCGTAATCTATGAAACACCTCTGCAAGATTAAAAAGGTGTTCATCCAAAGTTCTTCCTGTAATAATTATATCGTCCAGGTACGCGAATGCGAATGGTTCTAGTTCCGGGCCGATGACACTATCCAAGGCGCGTTGAAATGTAGCGGGGGCAGAATGTAACCCAAATGGCATTACTCGCCACTGGTACAGGCCTCGTCCGGCGACTGTAAAGGCGGTATATTTCCTGCTTTCTTTCTCTAATGGAATTTGCCAGTAGCCGTCTTTTAAGTCGAGGCTGCTAACATATCGTGCGTCGCGTAGACGATCTAGAATGGTGGAGATTCGTGGTAAGGGGTATGCGTCTGGTACGGAGTTTTTATTAAGATGTCGAAAATCCATGCAGAGTCTCCATGATCCGTTTTTTTTCTGTGCTAGGGTGATAGGGGAACTGTAGGCGCTTCGAGAGGGCTCGACATATCCGTTGGCTAGAAGCTCGTTAATTTTCTCGTCAATGATAGCCTGCATTGCTGGATTACGGGGGGCATACCGAAGTTTAAACGGGCGATCATCGGTCATCACAATTCGGTGTTTGGCGGCGGTGGAAAGCCCGCGTAATTCGCGAAACTGATTAAGTTCCTTTTCTAGAAAGATTTGGATTTTAATCTGATCTTCTAGACTATGTTCACTTACCGGGAGGTGTCCGGGCTGTGGGGGTGCATCCTCTGTGGGTGCGAGAGGAGCTGAGTTGCAGGCTTGGCTTGCACTATCCGAGGTCGGTGGTATTAACTCTAAGGGGTGATTTGGCGTATTCAGCAGTCGTGAAGTGCTGTCATTTGGATCAGGTACCGCTGGGCTGCCAGCACTGGTGTGGATATTGTCCGGCGGAGAGTCTGTGGCTAGCTGGAGGTTGGTATTAGGGTCAGGTGATTCTCCCACGATGGTGGGGTGTAACTGACAGGATATCCCCGCTATGGTTATTTGTGTTCCACATCGTTTCAAGAAATCGTATCCGAGGACCAGGTCTTCGGTTGCATTAGGTAAAATAAGAAATTTTGTCATTGCGTGGTAATTGCCTAAGGTAACGTTGGCTAATATTGCCGCGGTGATGTGTCTTCGCCTGCCATCCGCTAGGGTGATGTGGCTGTCATGGGGTAGTAGTTCGAATTTTCCCATAGAGGTGACCAAGGTTTCACGAATAAAGCAGCTGTAAGCCCCTGTGTCGATGGTAGCGGGGATTAATTGTTTCTCGAAGAGGATTGTTGCTACTATTCGGGTCCGTTGTACATCTAATGAGGTTGCTAATTGTGAGGGGTGTCCTTTGGTGGACCCGCAACCCCTCGTTCGGTACGGGCCCAGCTCTCGTTTCCCGATCGTCGACGACAACAGTCGATGGTCCGGATATTTCGCTTTCCACACACCCAGCAGAATAGAAGGGCCGCATTTTGACATTGGGCATATATGTGACCTTCCTGACCACAGCGCCTGCAGGCGGTTTTGCAGTTGATAGTAGGGTCAGAATTCCTGTGATTACTTTGTGCCAGGCTTACCAGACGATGAGGTTCCCTTGTCTGTTGTGGAATAGGGGGGATGCTTTCCAAATCTGCTGCTAAATCGAGGAGTTCTTCTAGCGTAGTGAAGTCTTTCCGTTTGATATACCAGCGATACTCAGGTAGAGCATTCTGAAATATTCTCTCTAATTTCTGGGTATGAGTATAGCTACTGTGCCTCATCAAATTCTGTAAGTTTAGTGTGTAGTTTTTAAACGTTTCTTTGGATCTTTGATGCCTCTTTCTGATGTCATCTTCCAAGCGCTCGAAGTATCGCGGTGGTAGGAAAAATTTTAAAAAATCTGATCTAAATGACGGCCAGGTGCTCCACTGAGAGTTATTATTGCGATACCAAATCAACGCCTTCCCAACTAAAACTTCTGGCATCATTACGGGCATCGTATCCGGACGAACAGAGTACATACGGACCAGTTCCTCGATTCGCTCCATGAATTCTAGTGGGTCTGTGTCACCATCGAATTTCACTCCCCATTTCCGCACCTGATCCGCGGCAGATTTTAGATCCGGTCCGGCTTGAGTGAAAGCGGTCGTCAGGGTTTGCCCGGTTGTCTCTAAAACGCTTGAAGGAGTCTGATACCCGCCGTTGTCCGGGTTATTCATTGAATTGATGGCGATCTTTGGAATTTTCAACGGGGTATGCGATTTTCCCTCTGATGTTGTCTGCTCGTGTTTTTCTTGTTGTTTCAGCAGTTCTTGTAGCACCTCTGGTTCGTGAGTTGTTCCCAAATATCCGGCATACCGTTTACGCAGTTCGTCCACGCTACCTGTTGAATCGATCCCGGCCTCGGTGAGGTAGGTTACTAGCTCTTCCTTTCGGAGGCTGTAAGCCCAGGAAACTCGTAGCATTATCTTTTGCTGTTATAAGAAAGTATATGTTCGTAAACAATGTGATTTAATATTTCTTAATATAAGCGATAAATTATCCTCAAAACCAGTTTACCAACTTTTCCCCTGATTGAGGGAAAATACTGTCGATAAAAATGCAACAATTGGAATTGTATATTCTGGCGTTATTATTTTATTAAAACAGCAACCCGGCAACTCTATAGTTTCTCTTTCCCCGAAGAATTTTGATAAAATGAATATGATATGAACACAGTTATATACATACGTTTAATGACCAGTTAGTAGTTGTAAATAGACTAACTGGAAATCTGTGATTTATATTGGGGCTTACTTTTTTATATATCAAAAGAATGCAGTCTTTCCCACTTTATTGGGATAATAGATCAGTAAGAATATTATTTAGTCTACTGTTTTCTAGTTTATTTATTTCTGTTCCAGTTATGATAAATTGCAATTATTATTATTAAAGATTAAAAAAAAAATCGTGTTCGTTATTATCTTTTCGAAAATGTTTGTTTGTATACAAAATTATTTTAATTCAAATAACAAAAAATAAAAAATGGCCGATGTGTTTGTGTATATATTTTGTAAAACAAACGGAACCGAGACTGGAAAACTTCCAATAACTGTATAGAACTTTTACCTTCCCTTTTTCTCCTTTGATCTATACTTAAAATGTTGGACTTTTGTTTTAATTCAATATTCCTTTTGTTCTTAAGGATTTGTTAGATTTTCAATCGGTATACAAAAATAAATAAAAAAAAAAATTTATTTGATTTCAAATAAAAACAGGCTGTGATTGAGTGGCTTATCATTTATGTTAAATTAAATTGCCAGTCCCAAATTTTGCTCGACTATGATTTATGTTTTGCAAAAATATTATGTCTTGGAAATGCACAAAGCAGTTATGTTGTTTAAAATCAACGTAAAGTGTATACACTCACAAGAACTTTTCCATAAAAAATCAACAGTTATTTAAAAGTTTAATCGGTGACGTTTTTTCAATGGAATATACAGTTAAATTACCAAAGAGAGGTATTTTTTTTTCTCTTTTTTTTTTTTTAACTGATTTTCAGTTAATTTAATGTTTATATTCAGTATACGGATAAAATATTGTGAGTGTACCAATTCCAATTCTGTCGACGCTTCCCGTTGAACAAACCGTTATCTATTCTCACCAATGCACTCAAATAATGTAATTCCTTTTTCTTTTTTTCTTGATCACTTGCTTTATCTATTTTCCTCTTCTTTTTTTTTTTTTACAAAATAAGAAAGAAATTCCCTTAAATATTATTCATTAATCGGGATATGAAAAAAACAAAACGTACAGATCTATATATTTATATTTATATTTTCTTTTTTTCTCTAAATTATACTTTTATATATATATGTTTTTTTTTTTTACCGTTTTATTCACGTGTTTACTTTTAGAACAAAAAATTGTTTGTTTTTAAATGACTCTACACTTTTTAGGGATTAAACTTCTTTTTTTTTTTTTGACCGTTTTATCCGACCGCGCTAAAGGTTTAACAAAGACTGACCGGTGCGTGTGTAGGGATAATATGTTTAACCTTTCTGCATATGTTGTTCCTTTTTAAACTTAGCTTAAAAAAAAATGGATGATTATTAAAATAAATTATATTATTTTAAAAAATCAGAATTTTTGTCAAAAATAATTTAGTGTTTTTTTTTTAAAATATTAATATTTTCCATAAAGTGAAAAATTTTAAAATATATTAAAAAATACATTAAGTGAATTGAATGAAATCAAATTTTATGCTAAAAAAAAAATTATTTAAATTTTGTGTACTTATTGAAAGATTTTTTTGTTATAAAGTTTTTAAACTAACGTTATCGTTTTTCTTTTTAAAACATTTTAAAAAAAATATTAATCATATTTTATAAAAACTCACGAGAGTAATAAGTAAAAAGGTGCAAAAAATAAAAGCAAAAAAAATCAGCAACAACAACTAAATTTTAAATTATTTTACTAAACGTGGAATTGAGAAAAAATGGATGTCTATTGAAATAAATACTGAAAATATATTTTCCACTCAGAGTCCCTGCTCGGGCGCCACTGTAACGACGAGTTTCCTCCGTTTGCTGGGGTATAGCTAGCGGAGGTCCAGGTCCGTCACAAGAATTTATTTAATAGCGACTTTGAGTGGAAATAAATGAAATTTTCTTTATTTTTTTTTTATTTCAGTATTATTCTCTCTTTATTCATCCATTTATATAAAAAAAATTCCATTGTAATTCAAACTTAAAATTAGTTATAGACTTATAAAATACTTATCTAAAAAAACTTGTCGCCGTAGCACCTAGAGAGGATGTTGCTGGGCAGGATGCTCTCCAAGTCGGCATGTTAGACCAAGCCGAGTCAGCAGGCGTGCAACGGAGAAACTTTTAGAATTCTGAGTAACCTCTAGAGCGAAAAGAGGCGTAAACGAGTTTATACGAATAAGGAAACCTCTCGAAACGACATCTATGAAATAATAAAAATAAAATATAAGGGAACCTAAACGGAACTCCCAAACTACCTGAAATACCCGAAGAGCAAAATAAGGGAACCTAAACGGAACTCCCAAAAAATACTCGAAATACCCGAAGAGAAAAAAATAAGGGAACCTAAACGGAACTCCCAAAATACTCGAAATACTCGAAGAGAAAAAAAATATATGAGCGCCTAGACCGAACTCCCCAAAAACACTCGAAATACCTGAAGAGAAAAATATGGGAACCTAAACGGAACTCCCAAAATACTTGAAATACCCGAAGAGAACAATTAAGGGAACCTAAACGGAACTCCCAAAATCGCACGAAAGACCCGAAGAGTAAAATATGGGAACCTAAACGGAACTCCCAAAATACTCGAAATACCCGAAGAGAACAATTAAGGGAACCTAAACGGAACTCCCAAAATCGCACGAAAACCCGAAGAGCAAAGAATGGGAACCTTAACGGAACTCCCAAAAATACTCGAAATACCCGAAGAGAAAAATATGGGAACCTAAACGGAACTCCCAAATTTGTACGAAAAACCCGAAGAGCAAAGAATGGGAACCTTAACGGAACTCCCAAAAACACTCGAAATACCTAAAGAGAAAAATATGGGAACCTAAACGGAACTCCCAAATTTGTACGAAAAACCCGAAGAGCAAAGAATGGGAACCTTAACGGAACTCCCAAAATACCCGAAGAGATAAATATGGGAACCTAGACGGAACTCCCAAAAATACAACTTAGCTCGATTTCAAATAGAGGAACCAATTTACGGAACTCCGCTATTTGTCGCGACGACCTGTGCCTGCTGCCGGCCACACACTAACTGATCATTTTCAACTCTGTCGATTTTTGTTAAGCCTGTTTACCACTTTTTATTATTTCGACACTCGTTGTCATTAGACATTTGTTGTCAGCTGTTCTCCTCAGCTGGCGGTGATGCCAGACTGTTTTGGAACTCTTCACTTAAACTGGGTGACTCGTAGTGGAAAATTCTGAAAGCCGTTAATTTCAAAATTTTAAATTAAATTAGTTTTATTTCTGTGTAAAGGAAATTAATTAAACATTTCAGTGTTTATAAGAAACATTAAATAAAAAATATGGTGGAGTCAAAAACAAGACCCTAGGCGACTTTTGGCGTTACAAATTTTAAAGAATTTATCTCATATATTTTTTCAAACAAATTTTTATTTGCAGGAAAATAATACTAAAAACAGAAATTGCATATTGCCTTAATTTTGTTAAACTGCGGTTAGGTATAAATTAGGGAAGCGCTCGTGAGCATAAAATTGTGAGTGGAAGTTGAAATTACTGACGTTATCGTGAGTGAGTGTAAAAAAAAAAATTTCGAGGGTGATTGTGCGTGAGTCATATTTTTGTTTTTCAATTTTGAATTGTTCTTATTCTTTGAAAAATTTATATTTTCGTGGTTTATAGCTACAAAATTATGACAAACCCATGTTATCATAACAATTCGATGTTTCACTTTTTAGGATTTTATTTCCGTATGAGTTTAGATCGTTACACAGAAAAAAACTAAAAACGGTTTTCAATTAAAAATTTTATTGAATCAATTAATATTTTAATTGATTTTGCACCTACGACTGAAATGATAGTATTAACTAAAAAAATTTGCAGACAGTTTATTAAAACTCTTTCAATTAAAATAATAATGATATCAATTAAAAGAGTTATTGTTTTTCTTTACAACCTCAATTAAAAAGTTTAGTTTAATTGATTAAAACTTTAATTGAAACTTGAGAAGAAAACAATGGTAGTTTTAATTGAAAACTCGTATTTTTTTATTTTTGTTATATATGGGGCATATAAATAAAAAAAGAAATGTAGGTTTGTAAATTAAATTGACATTTTATTTATAATAAAATGAAAGCTTTTTAATATAAAAATGTATTATAAGAAAACAAATAAAAGTAAAGACAAAATTTTTGATTTGCTTGTCTTGTCTTGAACTTTTTTTTGTAATTGAATTGCTTTCTTAAAAAAATCACACACAACTTTAAAATGATAGTTTAATGACACTTATACTTATTGAAAATTTGATTATTTACAAAAATAATAGTTTAATTGTCCTTTTTCGATAAGGTTTATTTAAATCCACATGTGCATTTTTATTACCACAGATAAAACACGAAACTAAATTAAGTTTTCGTGCGTACACGAATATCTCAACAAAAAGAGTGTTGCAAACTCTAGTGAAATAACTAATATTTTGCGTGTATTTGAAATCGGTAAACTATTCAACTTATTGAAAGTTAATCACTTGCGATTTTTTTTTCTTTTTATTTACAAATTAAATAATATATTGATATAATTAAACCTTTGTTTGATTATTTTTAAAAGCTCCCAGCTTATGAAACAGCATCATTATATTTATAAAGTGATACATTGGACGGCAATCAGTGAAGTTTTGCATTATATTTATGAAGTTTTTCATAAATATGAAGACGGCAAAACCCTGAGTGTATAGAAAAGCAACTAAGGAAGACATTTTATTGTGCTTTCCTAGCTGCATTCTTTCCACGCAGTAAATAATGCAGATATTTCAATGAAAGTCATGTCTTTTATTAGCGCATTATCAAAATAAATATTTTAATGCTTCTTCCGAAAAAGGAATAAGCGCTTTAAATTTTATTCAATACATATCATTTTAGCTGAAAAAAAAATGCTCATTTCATTTCCTACGAATTCCTGATTTTATTTCATATAATAATACGATCATATAGAACCCCAAAATACGTATTTTCGTTTTTTTCAGGTTTTAGATCTAAAATTTGTATGAAATTTGACTGTCGAAAACTAGAAAAAAAGCAAAAATACGTATTTTGGGCTTCAATGTGAATTTAGTTTTAGGAAACATGAAAGCTCAGTTTTCACTTGCAGGGAAAAAAGGTTCATCATATTTATGAAACAGTTTCATTGTACGAAAATCTATGAAACATTGCCATATTTATGAATTTTTCATAACTATAAAGAAACTTTTCAGAAATATTTTTTCTTCGTCATTTTTTTGAAAATAGGTCAATATCTCGATAACCGAAAGAGATTGGGGAAAAACGGAGTAATTGTTTAGTATAATGGAGTACTAACACACTTCGATAACAAACCCGAGCCAGGTCTTTGCGGGATTCCAAAACACATAACCGTAACAATATTTTTATGAAACAGTTATAAAAATACAATCGGCAGAAAGTTGGCAAAACATTGTGAGCGGTAGTGCATACGTTGGCAAAACTATTGAATTTTAACATTTAACAACGGTGGTCTTTCAACGTCGAAATGATAACACCATTAAACAGTAATACGACTCTACTTTTCGACCTTGGCAAAGCGTCGAGAATACAACAAAATACAGTACTCATAAATTTCAGTATTTTGCAGATGCTACACAGAAAAAATTATGGGCCAAAAATTTCTAATTAATCGGTTGTATGAATATCAATGGCAATTTAAACAGTTTTTTTAATTGATTCAATTAAAAAATTTATTGAATTTTCTAATATATCGCAAATGATTAACTTTTAATAAGTTGAATAGTTTACCGATTTCAAATACACGCAAAATCGTAGTTATTTCACTAGAGTTTGCAACACTCTTTTTGTTGAGATATTCGTGTACGCACGAAATCTTAATTTAGTTTCGTGTTTTATCTGTGGTAATAAAAGTGCACATGTGGATTTAAATAACCCTTATCGAAAAAGGACAATTAAACTATTATTTTTGTAAATAATTAAATTTTCAATAAGTATAAGTGTCATTAAACTATCATTTTAAAGTCGTGTGTGATTTTTTTAAGAAAGTAATTCAATTACAAGAAAAAGTTCAAGACAAGACAAGCAAAACAAAAATTTTGTCTTTACTTTTATTTGTTTTCTTATAATACATTTTTATATTAAAAAGCTTTAATTTTATTATAAATAAAATGTCAATTTAATTTACAAACCTACATTTCTTTTTTTATTTAATGGGGGGCGTATAACAAAAATAAAAAAATACGAGTTTTCAATTAAAACTACGATTGTTTCCTTCTCAAGTTTCAATTAAAGTTTTAATCAATTTAACTAAACTTTTTAATTGAGGTTGTAAAGAAAAACAATAACTCTTTTAATTGATATTATTATTATTTTAATTGAAAGAGTTTTAATAAACTGTCTGCAAATTTTTTTAGTTAATACTATCATTTCAGTCGTAGGTGCAAAATCAATTAAAATATTAATTGATTCAATAAAATTTTTAATTGAAACCCGTTTTTAGTTTTTTCTGTGAATAAATAACAAAAATTGAATACTTTCCCTATACCAAAAATCCTAAACATGTTTACATTTCCAGTACTTAAAATTTAAAAAAAAATTAAACTAAATAATTTAGTACTGGATGGACACACCACACCATACAATAAATCAATAATAAAAATCAATCAATTAATATTTTTAAATTTTTTAAAAAAGTATCAATTGAATTTCAGAAACTATGAAATAATATGTCAGATTTAGACCTGCTAACTTATCTCAAAATAACCAATGTGTAGCCATAGTTATGAACGTCAAATTTGTATGGAAATATCTGTGTTCATTGTTAGACTCTGGTTAGATTTTAAAAAAGTAACTCGCCCTTAATGATTGTATTTTAAAAATATCAATTTAATTCAGTTTATCAATGGTTTTTTACAAATTATCAATTTTACTTCAGATGTAACAATTGAATTTCAGAAAACATAAATTTTATTTAAGTTTTATCAATAATTTTTCAAAAATTATTATTTGTGTTTCGGATTTAACCCTTTGTAGCCCATGAACTTAAAAATTAAAATTTTTTTTTGGTACGGGAAAGGTTAAGGTAAATAAAAAAAAAACGTATTACTTAGAAATTAAAAAATATCCTTTATTTATTTGACATTTTAGGGATTGTGACATTACTGTTACATAACATAAAAATATAATTTTTTCATGTAAAAATGTAAAAATATGCATTGTATACAATAAGTAAAAAATATTATTCACTTTCCTACAGTTTTTCATAAAAACAACCAACCCAATTTTATGCACTTTTTGTATTTTTTTATAAAATTTTAAATTTTCAAACTTGTCCCTATTCGTATTATGCAAATACGAATAGGGACACACTGACGGAAGTCAAACAAATTACGCCATCTATGATTTTTTTTTGATACTAATTTGATCAGTGGTATGTCACAGTAGGATGGCACAAATTTGAGCGAGCTAATTAAATTCAGTATGTATTATTTCGGGATTTTGGGGTTTGTTACAGTAATGGTACATGTGGCTATAAAGGGTTAACAGTAATATTTCAGAAATTATCAATTTTGTTTCAAGAAAACCTTAAGGAATACCATTCAATCGATGCGTATTAAAGAGCTAAATATGGGAAAAATAAATACAAATTTTTAAAGTTGATCTTTAGGTCTCTACCAGCGATGAAGTTACCGGTTATGGTGAATTTTGACAAAAAAAAAAGTGTCGAAATTTTTTGCGAAATATGGCTCAAAAGTTTCATAATTTTTGACTTATAACTGGAAAAATATTTTTAGTTTTGAGCAAGTACAAATATTTTATGTACAAATTTAAAAATAAATAAATGATATAAATTGTACTTGATCTACATTAAAAAATCCTCTGGTAGACCTAAATTACTCTACGGAAAATTAAAAAATATTTTTTCAGTAATAAGCCAATAGTTACGAAACTTTTAAGCCCTATTTGATTATATTTTGAAACTTTTTTTTTTTTTTTTGTTAAAATGCACCTCAACCGGTAACTTCAATAGCTGGTAGGGAAATGAAGATCCACTTCAAAATTTTTTAATTTATTTTTCTCATATTCAGCTCTTAAATATGCTTCTATTGAGTGGTATTCCTTCAACCAATTCGAAAAAGTGCCTTATTCGGGCCACATTATTATATAGCCTTATTCGCTTCAATTGATAACACGGTGCTACAGTGAAAAAAAAACTTGGAAAACGATATAGTGTGGGTTATAGGTCTTGTTGAGTATATTACAAATTGTGTCAAAAAATTCCAGAAACACCCTCAAATTCAGAAGTTATTCTAAAAAAACCGTTTTCAGTGATGTTCGTCAACTTATCGACCTATAACTCAGTCAGTTTTTGTCCGATTTAAATTTTAACGGGTTTGGAAAGAAAACTGATTACGCTTTAAAATTATGTACGTGCATTTTTTGATACATTTGTAAGTTATAAGTATTGTTTTTGTTAAGAATATCTACAAAAAAAAAAAAAAAACGAAAATTATAAACTTTTTTGATTTTAGTAGCTTTTCATTGCTTATTTTAATATGAAAGCTTATAAAAATTTATACCAACGTATAACGAAAAATTAGTTCTTAACAAAACATGGTTTTCATTTTTCAAATCGGATAAAAATTAAAAAAGTTATTCCACTTTTCATTAACACCATTCATAATCATTTTGAACTATACATGTTAACTTAGGTTAAGCTATTTGTACAGTTTTTGATTTACGTCTGTAAGTCAAGTGGTTTACCAAAAGAAAAGTCTGCAATCCCTAACTTTTTACTTTAGAAAAAGTTTAGTAACTTTTGCAAATATTAACCGATTTCAACAAATAATATCTCGTTTTTTTTCTATATAAAATTGTCTTTAAAATACAGAGCAAAATGTAGGTTTTCATAGAAAAAAAATGAAAATAACTCTTGTTGAATTTGAAAAATTAGGAAAAAAAATAAAAAAATGAGAAACTTTTGATAAAAACTTACCTAATTTCTGGGAAATTAGGTAAGTTTTTATTAGCCTTTCCAAAACTGTTTAAAATTTTGCAATCGGTCAAAAAATGCGTGAGTTAGAAGTACTAAAGTGCTACGACCTACCCTAAAACAGTTTTTTGAAAATAACTCAAAATTTTGAAGGTGTTTCAAAATTTTTAAACCCGGTTTTTGTATGCCCTCACCTAGGCCTACAATCCCCACTAGGTCGGTTTTCAAGTTCTGACAAAAAGTGTTTTTTTGTAGCAGTGTGTAATTAACCAATACTTTGATATAAATCATATCATTTACCCCTTTCTCATATCATTTAGGCCTGATAATTTATTTTAAAATAACCAAAGCTAAGGGCTTTACCATATAATGTCAAATTTATATGAAAATATCTGTGGTTAATGGTAAACTCAGATTATTTTTTAGAAAATTTACTCTCCACCTTAAGGCTGAAACATAATTGGCTTAAGTCGGGTGTTGGTATGAAACGAAAA
Source organism: Delia radicum (assembly GCA_021234595.1). Lineage (NCBI taxonomy): Eukaryota > Metazoa > Arthropoda > Insecta > Diptera > Anthomyiidae > Delia > Delia radicum. The sequence continues at coordinate 117,908,842 of CM037852.1, forward strand.
TTACGATTTTTTTAAATTTCAATAATTGCATTTCCAAATTTTCGTTTAATACCAACACCTGACTTAAGTCAATTAATACAATTGTGTTTCAGCCTTTAGTATATAAAGTGTTGATATAAAATGATAATTGACTACAAAATTCTTTAAAAAAATCTTAAGTCGACATAAGTGCTTTTGCAAAAAGTCAACAGACATATAATGGGCGCTAAGTTGAGTTTTGTTACTAGAATTGTGGCTAGAAAATGTGACTAGAATTAATGAAAAAAATTTCTTATTCATTATAAACTTTTCATTGGGTCAACAAAACCATTCATTAAAATTAATTTAATGAAACATGTTTCATTGATTCAATGAAACATTTCTTTGTGGATTTTTTATAGAATTTTTTTTTTAATAAAGGAATTCATTACTACTAAGCACAAATTTCTATCAGCGTATATATAAGTAGATATTTTTGAACTAAAAATATATAGAAAAGATGAAACATCTGCAAAAATTATTAAGGAATAAATGGCCCCTCAAAAATTAGTGAAAAAACTTTAAAATTATTTATTGGGTTCTAAAAAGTTATATTTTTCTACTTTTTTTTAAAATTTCACAAGCCTGTGTAATAAAATCTTTGACAATATGTATGCCAAACTTACTTTCTTGCCGAGAAAATTTATTTTATTGCCATTTTTCGAAATTGGAAAATATTCGTCAGGCCACCGAACGGAAAAGTAATAAAAATAGCCATTAACCTCGATTTTATTCCCTAATAATCGGAGATGGCAAACTCATAGAAATAAACCTGAAAAAATAACAGAAAAAGTTACTAGAAATTAGTTAAAAATGACGTTGCAGAGAAAACTGATAAAATTAACCGATTATTTTTGCTAAATATTAGTAAGATAAGAACAGTACAAATTAAACTGTTACATTTTAGATATATTCGAATTTAAGTTTAATAAAAACAAGTCTTTAAAAAACAAGCCAGTTAAATATGTTATGATGCAACGGTGTGTCACTTAAATATGAAGTTAAGCATGTCACATATTAAAAAAATATAAAATATTAAAAAAAAAAAAAATTATAAACACATTTAAAAATGATTAAACAAACATTTCAGTCCTATTTTTATGTGGTCAAATAGAATATGCAAAAATAAAATGAAGTACAAACAACTAAATTAGCAGAATTTTCGAAAAAGCGGTACTATTTCGGAAAGCCTGTTAACGATAACTTAATTATGTGTTTAAGTTTCCGTTTAAGGTTTTGCCACACTGATTCTATCGGGCGAGCTCGGTCCATGAAATAAATTTTTCCGAACAGGCAAGACAATTAATTGTATGAATTGATTTTTAGAAAATTTTGAAATTCCTTTAAAAATCACAGTATATCCCAGTAAACAAACAAAAATTTTGAGCTTACTGTTTTCCCTAACAAGGATGCAGGTTGTAAGCAGCTTACCCTAATCCCTTATAAGATGCAGGTTGTAATGCAGAAAGTTTCATATCGTGTATTATAAACGATCTGTAACAATTTTCCCGAGTGATTTCCGATTGTGTTTACTTTTTTCGAGTATGTAATAAAAAATAATTAGTCATTTAACTGTTTCTGAAGAGCTAGCACGTGGAGCGGTAAAAAAAAAATAAAATGATTATATTATATGTCAAAAATTTTAACAACAAAAAATTAATGTCTGTAGAATTTTATGTAAAATAAATTATGTATGGTATATTCATGTTATTACTTTTAATCGTAATAATATGAAACATGAAATATGATTTTACTGCAAGCCATGAAATCACAGCTTTTTATAAGCGCTAAAATCAGCGCTTATTTTGCCCAAAGGTAATGCCTCCAAGTGGGAATTCGCCATATAAAAATCATAGCATATGTAAGCCGGTTTGTAAGGGATTCCTTATGGATTACTCCCTTACAAACCTGCTTGCATGTAAGCAGCGTTTTTTACTGGGATGTATCTTTGAAGTTTTTTGCCCACTGTGGATTTATGGAGCGAGCTCGGTCTGTGAAACAATTTATTATGAAATGTAATTTAGTTGTCTTAATCAAGACAATAAGCGTCTGAACTGATTTTCAGGTATTTTTGAATTTATTGAAAATCACCGTATATGTATCCTTGAAGTTTTTCGCCCACTGTGGCCCATGAAATAAATATTTATGAAAATATTTTTTCATGATAAGTAATTTAGTTGTAATAATCAACACAGTAAACCGTTTATCGGAATTGATTTTAAGGTATTTTGGAAATTTCTTTGAAAATCACCTTATATATATTGTTGATGTTTTCGCCCACTGTGGTTCTTTTGGGAGAGCTCGGTCCATGAAATATATTTTTTAATAATTTAGTTATCTTAATAAAGACCATAAGGCATGCCCGGAGATGCTACTTTATACCGTTGAAGAGTATTTTAAATATTTTTCCTTAGATACCAAATTTATATATAGTTTCTTTGGAAGAATAATGAAGAAACATAAAATTTGGTTATTTTTGTCCCCACTTTTTAACCCATATGCGTGAGACTGAGAAGCAAAAAAAAAAAAACATGGATCCCTTAACTTTTGATTCTTTATAACATATCCAAATTCATCGCAATTGTCGGGAACCAATGAACGGACTCTCCTTGTTACATAGTTTTAACTTCCTTGTAAAATATCTACCTTTACAATATGATTTATATTTCTGGTTCAAAAAATACCTCCACTTTGAAATTTGTCACAACTGTAGAGAGGGAAAAAGGTTTCAACATAATTTTTTTTTAAATTTTTCATAAGGTCGCTTTCAAAGCGATCTTATATGTCAAGAAATATGACCTTTTCAAATAAAAAATCATGTTATACCCAGCAAAACTTTGGTAATGGGTACGACTTATTTCAGACCTTCCAAAGTAATGACTATCCATTGCAGTTTTTGTTATTTTGAAGGATAAAAAACAACGCCTTACTAATATTGTGTTAAATATCTGCTTATTTGGAATAGCAAAAATAATAAGTTACTTATTATCACTTATTTCAGACCTTTCGTAGTAATGACTATCCATTACATTTGTTGTTATTTTGAAGGTCTGAAATAATACCTTACTGATATGAACATACATCACTACTTATTTTGGAAGCTAAACAATTATGTCTTACTAATATTGTGTTATATACCTGCTTATTAGGAAGGGCCAAAGAAATAAGGTACTTGTAAGGTAATAAGTAACTACTTTTTTGTAAGGTATATTTATAAAGATTCATAATATATCATAATTAATAATTTAAATGCAATTTATTTAAGCAAACAAATATATAGTTATACATAAACGACTCTCGCAAAACAAAAGCTTATTTAGTAAATAACAAAATTAAGATAATTGATATTAAGTAGAAATTATTAAATTTTATTTATTAATACATTAAGAGTTTTTGGTAATAATTTTCTTATTTTCGAAGAATAACCGAGTATTTTCCTTTGAAGATTTAAACATTTGTTGTCTAAAATATGAAAAAAAACTTTTATTAAAAAAGAAATTGGCTTTTGAAAATATGTATTATATATTACGTACGTTTAATTTTTCATGAATGGAATGAATTTTATTGAATTTTATTGCCTATTAATACCTTCTTATTTTGGTACATGTTAATACGTACTTATTTTTGCACCTATAAATAACTACTTATTAACATCCTTACAAGTAATACGTCATATAATGGCTTTAAGCATTACTTTTGATGCTACAAATAAGAAATGAAATAAGTACTTATGTGTAACTGGTGATTTCACTACATATTTTGTAACGTCTTATTTTTGTCCCTATATGTAAGCACAAGGCAAGGCCTTGCCTCCTATGACACCCCCATGTTAAAATCAGGTGTTCTTGGCCTCAACTATAAGTACTTCTGATTCTTGTTTTCTTCTTCCATTTCCCATTCTATGGTAATAGCAAGTTTTCCTGGATATATCAAATCAAAGGTAAATAAATAAAATTTCAAATGCGTCCTTAATGAGTTGCGTACCTATAACAATTTTCAAGAAAATTACCATTAAGTAAGTACAATTTTGTAGTACATTTTTACATATTTTTTCCGATTTTAAAGACCTCATATTTTCGGATCCAGATGTATTAGTGCTTTCAAACTTTGTAATTTGTCTTAGTTCTGTGATATACTTTATACCTACCAAAAGTTGCCAAATTTGGAAACAGTGATGTCAAAAACAGCAATATTTTAAGTTGAATTAAGATGGTTCAACCTAAATGTGTTTTTGAGATTTTAAAAAAATGGTGTTCATTTCACAATATTTATGTTTGAAAATTTTACGAAATTTTAAATTTAACACTTTCTTGCTTCAAAATTGTGCACTGCACACAAACAAAATACTTAAAAAATTTTTAAACCCTCTAATAAAGAGGGTCAAAGGTACTAACATGGGAGCAACTACTTACTATATTATTGATAGTTTTTGTTAACTTGCCGTAGTAACTTAAACTGCTGGTTATGTTTACTTTACAATAAACGTTAGAGGACAATTTTGCACGTGACGAAACATTTACACTCCAAAAACAAAATATTTGTTGTAGAATATAAAAGCGGGGTGGTAAACAAACAGTCAAATTAAAATATTATTATTTTACTAACAGCAAGGAAACTACTACGGTGAACTCCCAGATTCTAATGAAATCTAAATATGTATCAGAGCAGTCATATAAATGAAATCAATAAACATTAGGGTGTCACTTAAAAATAGATTCGTCATTACATGCGCCCAGTTTTATTGCAAATTGTTACAAATGGAAGAAATCGTTTTTTTTTAACTTTAACCCGTGCCCGAAAATGGCCCAACAAACGATTATATATTAAAGTGCATAAATGAAATTTAAGTGATATTTTTCAAAAATTATTATCCTGTAAATTTCATAGTGGGTATTGGCACTAGGAAATTTACAGGAGTGTAACACTGTACACTCAGGAAGCTTCGGTTGTAAATACAGTATCTTTATTTTTAAATAAAAAATCAGTCATTTGTAGAAGAAATTTCAAAAACAAACCACATCAAATTACTGTATTATGATTTTACATTCATTTTATACAGTCGTTTATTTATTAAAAAAATAAATTTTACTACAATTGTGATTCATTTTTTGAACAGTAAAAAACAAATGACAATGTTAGTTGAATTTACTGAAATGTAAGTTGTCCTTTTTTCAAGTGAATTTCATTTCTTTTTAACTACATTCGCAGTGGTCTCTACCTACATAGTAATCTAAGTGTATGGATAAAGCTACATAAAATAATTATTTTTATTAACTGGAGATTTTGTTATCAATTTAATCTTACCATCAGAGAACCAAGCCGACCCCAAATTATCGGCGGCGGCGGCGCGGCTTTGACGGGTTATATCGGCTTGAAACGGGTTTTTAATCAAAATAAATAAGTTTAAATGTCGCAATGCAAATTTTGGATTTTATTAGTTCATATCTGGTTTAAAAAGTTAAATTACATGGCATGACATTAAAAAAACTAATGGAGTTCTGACCATTGATTATATATATTTCGGACATGCTGATTACAATGGCGTACTTAATTTGTTGATCAATGGTACATATTTCGAGAAAAATGTGTTTAAAGTTGGCGCTTTTGCAAGACCTATGTTTATATTTATGGCTCATACAAAATCTGTACTATTGATCAAAAAATTAGGTTCGTCATTGAAACCAGCATGACCGAAATATATATAATTGATGGTCAGGTCTTTATTAATTTTTAATAAGTAACATTTTGTAATGCTGTGTTATTATTAAAAAAAAAATACTCTACGTTTTTGTACATAAATGAGCTAGTACTTAAGACTAATTTATATTATTTTGCTTCACAATTTTATAATTGTCATGAACAAACAGTTGTTTTTTAACTGTAGATGGGTGCAATCTGCTTCTTTTTGTGGTTATACAGGAACCAGCAACTGAAAATGCTACTTCTGAAGAAGCCGAAGTAACGGGAATTCCAAAACAAATGTTGAATAATCTTGCTCACATCATAATCACCCATTAATCTTGCTCACATCATAATCACCCATTAATCTTGCTCACATCATAATGTTGGCAACTTTTGCTACTCTGGGGAAAACCTTAAGAGTAAATATTAAAGGATATTGGTTAATGTATTTGCTTATACAAATATGCACAATATTCTTAAATATCACCTTTTGGTTTTCCTTCCACCAATCCAGACTTTCAGTATCTGTTACGGAGATGTCAAAATATTTTTGAATTTCGTTTAATATCGGATCTTGTACTGGATACTGACCGGATTCAGACAAAAGGTTAAGCATTTTTTCGGCACATTTTATAAAGAAATACACATTTGCTTTAAAAGTCACGATTTCTAATTGCCAAAATAAAAACTGCTTTTTAAATACAAGTGTGAAACTAAACATGACACCACAGCAAAAACAAAATAGGCGGCGCAGATGATTGATTCGGCGGCTTAAAGCGGCGGCGGCGTGATATGTGAAAATTCGAGCCGATCGGCTTGGTTCTCTGCTTACCATAATTTAAATTAAGTTTCATTTGACTTTTTGGTCTCCAGGCCACTAAGCGTTAAATATATTTTAGATATAAGTAAAGATAATTATTGTCTAATCTAATATGCAAACTTTGATGAAAACACTCAACATTTCTTCAACTTTTGACAAAATAATCAAATTCATAAAATGTCCTGGAAATGAGTCACTCCAAACACAAACTCGAATTCTCATTTTTCCAAGCTCTCGTTTTATGCAAAATTAAATACATTTTTTTTTAAATATTACACTATATGTTATTATATATAATGATTTGTGTTATATCTACTAACACAAGTATTCGTACGTAATTAGATTAACCATATATAATTGTATATGTCATATACGATATGTAATAAGATGTAAATTTATGTTTCAGCGGACTAAGATATTTAGAGGAAAACGCTTTTATATATAAACAGACATAAGCATATATATTTACATATAATATATATCCAGAGTAAAATAATAATAATATATATCCAGAGTAAAAACGTTTACATACAATAATTAAAAATTTTATGTAAATATATATGTTACTGCATGCTATCATATGTAAATGCATATGCTTATGCATGTATATATATAAAATTTGTTCATCTAAATTTTTGAATACGACTTAACATACAATTACATATTATTACATATCGAACAATATATTATTGTATTTGACATGTATAAGTATATATGGTTAATCTAATTATATATGGATCCATGTATAATTAGATATAACACAATTGAGAACTATATACAATAACATATAGTGTAATATTCAAAAAAATTTATTTCATTTTGGATTAAACGATATATTGATCTATTCATAGTTATATGTAAGGATAAATCGTTTCATATTTGAAAAAATTACCGTCTTTTGAGTAAAAGTACATATATAGTACCGCATTCTAAATCTAATTGCAGTATCTTAAGACTGTCACAAATTTAAAAAATGTATAAATTTCGTCACTTAATAGCAGACAAACAATAGGTATATTGAGCTAATTATGTGGAAAATACAAAAAATCGAGTTCGCTACCAGAGTTTAAAGTTGGCCTTCGTAGTGAACATTTTTTTATTTCCTTCGAGTTTTTGAACAGAACAGGGCTGTAGAATTTGCTAATGCTAAGCATATTATTTGAAATATATTTCTAAAATTTACATAGAGCAATTTGGGTGCACCTCAGCATAATTTCGTTTAAAACATTCATTTGTAGATAATTATGTATATTTTCATACAATTAGTTAAAAAAAATATAACATATAGTGCAATTTTATCAGACTAAAGATCTGATCCAATTATAATTATATGTATTAGTTACAAGCTTATACGATTATGATACAATCATAAACAATTACATCAGGTCAAAATCTGGATACAATCATGTCTTATTTTTATATGATTGCATTCATTCGCATCAGTTTAGATATAAACTGATACAATTTGATAAAAAACTAATAAAATCTAATACAATTTTATAGGGCCATAATTCGGATGTTATTATATTAGACATGTATCTAATTTCATCAGCTTTGATCGAACTACATACAAGTAGATACAATGGGCCAATATTTCTATTAAGATTTTATAAGATTGCATATTGCGTCATACAAAAATTCATATGACTACATAAAGCTGCATATAAATTTATTTTAATCTGGATGTTAATATATAATTATACATGACATTAAATGATGTAAGATATAATTATGTAAGGTTTCATATACATATGTCAAAATAGTAACAAATTAGTTTGAGATATGATTATATATGGTTCAACATTATTTATATTTCCTATGCATCAGAAATAATTTTATATTGTTATATATAACTCCATACATAATTATATATGCGTCAGATGACTAAATTATTTTTCCTTAAACTTTTTGTTTTAAATTTTACTAAAAATTATATTTGTTATAGGATTTAAGTAAATACAATTTAATCTCAAAATATCTTATTCGATCCACCACAAATTACTTATCACTTTGGATCTAATTAGATCTAAATTAATCCCATGGGATATTTTGGGATCTATCAGGATCATAAATTTAATATTATTGGATCCCCCAATTTTGAGATACATTTTGATATAATTTATTCCAGTAATATATTTGGGGGATCTAATCGGATATTACTAGATACCTCAATTTTGAGATAAAGTTGGATAATACAATATTAAATATCGATCTATATCAAATGAGATATGATACTATATATGAGATATAAGTTTTTTTTTAATCGGGAATAGACATAGCCAAATTAGGCGGTTTAAAAACAATTTAAAATTTTTTAAAAAAAGACGTTTTTGCATTTTTATAAAATTCATGGATCATTTTGGATTCCAGGCTAAAGTGGGTTAATGATAAGGGGCATCCTAATAAACGTCCATCCCCGTTTAACGGGTCGAATATTTTTTGTTTGGTTTTTTTTTACCCGAGTAAAAACCCACTGGAAAGTGGGTGCAAGTAGAGAAACTGGGCTACTTACGGGTCTCTGGATTATTTGCGAATTCGCACCCAGCTTTTATTAAGAGAAAAATGCATTAAAAACATTATGTTTAAAAAACGTGACCAAATAAATAGAGAAGGGGTCGAGCCAGGCAGATATGGATTGAAAACTTTAAACGCGTTTTCTGCAAAATCGTGTTTGTTAAGTTATGTCAGTCTTTTAGTAAATGAGCGATATGTTTAATGTATGTTTAAATTTACAGTTTTTTCTCTAAATTTTTTAATACGATCCCACATATAATTACATCATATTACATATTGACCAATATATAATCGTATATGACATATAAAATCATATATGGTAAATCTAGTTATGCACGAATACATGTATAATTAGATATAACACAAATCAATATTATGTATAAAAACATAAACAGCCCGATTATGAATATTCCCTCGGATTTTTTCCCCTGCGGATTTTATTTTCTCGAGAAAAAAATCCCCCTATTCTAAACAGGCGTAGAAAAAAATAATAAGGGAGAGAGAATTGAATAATATTAATTGAATAATTGAATAATTCATACAAATGCTATCACAATTCTCCCTATTATTAACATTCATAATACCTCCTTTTTTTCAGGGGAAGAGTTTCCCATTTTCAAAATTCGTTTAGAATAAGGGAAAAGTGAAAAAATCCCCGGGCAGATTTTATTAAGAAAAGGGGAACAAGGAATAGGGAAACAATTCTCACATATTGACCTATTCATAGTTATATATCGTTCCATACCAGAAAAATGTAGATCTAAAATAAATAAAACTATACATTGCCACATTTAAAGTCTGATGACTGTATATTAAGTCTGTTCCGACTTAAAATCTGCGAATTTCGTCACGTTTATGGACTAAAACTTAAACATTTTTTTTAACCCTCTAACCGGCAATCCCGCCTCCATGTGGGGTATTTTAAATTGGCCACAAGTGCTCCAAATGAGTGATTTATAATATTTCAATAGAAAACCAAAAATATTTTGTGAAGTAATTTTTTGTGGCACGGTTTGGAAGCGAGAAAGCGGTAAAGTGAAAATTTTGTAAAATTTCAGAAAATAAATATTTTGAAATGCACACACTTTTCAAAAAAAAAAACTCGAAAACATATTTATGTTGACGTGAAACCGTTGATAATAAACACAAAGTAAGATTGAAGATTAAATTTAAAAAAGCTCTAATTTTGGTATAAGGACGTACATGATTCCAAAAGGGTACCTGTAAAATCATCTTAACTCGAAAACGTATGGACGGATTTTTATGAAATTAAGCACTAAGATTATATTAAGTATTATTAGCAAAGCCTTTAAGTTTAATCAATACATGCTGCTGTTAAGATCGCTCAATTTCGCCATATCTTCTTTACCGAAAGCACAAAAAGTATAATTTTTGGACTGTAGTTATATCTTGGTAAGTTAACTAATTTATGCCTAAAGTTATTTATTTTTATGGATTAGTTTTTGAGATTCGCTATAAACCTATTTTGGTCCATATCGCCTAAAATAGGCAACGAAAATAATTTGGTAGAAAAACATATTGTTTATAATATATATATTAGGGCGGGTCGATTTAAAAATCGCTCAACGTTCAAGGAAAATCGTATTCTAGGGATCAAAATAAGAAACTTTTCCGAAGGAACCATACCTCTAAAACGACTTTTAACCCGTAGGGCCAAATTTTGAAAAATCCCACTTTGATATTTCAGAATGTAGGAGAAATCTCTCCAAGATTATGAGAGCTACTTCTTCTCCGGGAGACGCGCTAGCAGATTAATGCAAAAATCATCATTCTAGGTGACCGTTAAGGTGTTAAAATTGAAGTTGAAAGAGGGCCTTTTTAACCGTGTTTTTATAGCAAAATGGACAAATCTCGGGATTGAGATATTTCAAAAAGTAGGAGGAGTCTTTCCAAGATTAGGGTCTCCATTTCTTCTCGGGAAAACGCTCTAGCAGATGAATGCATAAATTATATTCGATTGGATTTATAGTAATTAAATGTGCTAAAGTCCCAAAACTTATTTAACAAATTGTGAAAAGCAATCTGATGTAGGCGTGTCCCTATCCGGATTTCATTCCTGCCTAAGGAAATCTTCAGGGGACTTTGTTATTAGAATTTCTAGAGATATTTGTTATCTTAAATCACAAACTCAATGAGAATGGGTTGAATTCGATTTTGGCACTCTAAAGGTGTCAAAGTGGAATTTTTCAAAATTTGACCCTACGGGTCAAAAGTCGGGACATCGGAATTCGTTTTAGAGGTATGGTTCCTTCGGCAAAGTTTCTTATTTTGATTTTTCTCGATTTTTTTTATTTTTCTCATAAGATACTGAATAAAACTTCGTTTGAGTACTATTACATAAAATTATACACTTTTGGAAGTCCCTAATGTACATTAAAACTTAAAAATCATATATTTGTGTGAATTTGTGTAAATTTTTTATATAATCACATAAAAAATGTAACATTTAGCGGATCTAATTATATTTAGATTTATTGGTGTACATAAAATCAAATACGGATACAATAATATCTGGACTATATATAATATCTATTTGTATCAGCTTAGATATAAACTTTTTTTTTTATCTTTTATTAAATAATTACAACTGAGTACAAGAATACTCATTAAGTAATATTTTTCTAACGAAAAAATTATAAAAGCAGTTTGAAAGTCATAGCACACTTGCTACACTTTATAGTTGATAAATTGCATTTTATTGTTTATCCAAGTCCATGGGTAATAACCTATGGAGTCTTCGACCTGTATATGTTGTTGAGATCCAAATTTGTGTGGTACTGAAGGATTCTTGCGTGTGTTTGTGTTTGGATTCTAATTTCTTCTCTGACAGATCCCTGTGAAGGTCCTCATTGCGTAGTAATTGTGGAGCGTTAGTAATTGTGCGTAAGAACTTGTTTTGAATAGTTTAAAAAAGTTGAATGTAGCTTCTCTTGGTACAGCCCCAAAGCTGGCATCCATACGTCCAAATAGGTTTGATAACTTGATTGTAAACGAGTAATTTGTTGAATATGGACAGTTGTGAATTATGCCCAAGTAGCCAATAAAGTTGTCGATACTTTAACTCCATTTCGGTTACTTTCATTTTAACATGCTCTTTCTACTTTAATTTAGTATCCAGAGTCATGCCAAGATACTTTGCCTTATTAAAAAAAGGGACTTGGATATTGTTTATAAAAACTGGTGAATGTAGAATTTCTCTATTATTGAAATACATATGGATAGTTTTACTTTCGTTTAATTTCATTCTCCATTGTTTCAGCCATAATGCAATGGCTGTAACAGACGTTTGACGTTTAGAATTTCATAAAATTGTCTTGGTAGGTCTCTTTGCAATTTATGCAGCAATCCCTTGAGCCATACTCGATCAAAGAAATGGCCCACGTCGAGAAAAACTGCTGAACATACAAGGTCTCTAATTCTGTGAACTTGCTGGATAGTAGAGTGATATGATCTAAAACCAAATTGATGTTCCAGAATAAGGTTTCTTGCATTTATAATTGGCTGCATTCGCATTACCAATATATATTATTGGTAACAGAGATATTGGTCTGTATGATGTTAAGAGATTTTGTTGTTTTCCCGGTTTATTAACCATTATTATTTCGGCCACTTTCCATTGCAGAGGAACGTAGCGAAGGCGAAAGCGGGCGTTTATGATAAAAAGATAGTTTTTTTACTGCTTTATCTGGCATTTTTTTTTATAATTTTCCAGTTATTAAGTCATATCCTGGTGACTTCTTAGAACTTATATCATTTTTAATAACAGATTTGAGTTCACTGATAATTATAGGATTTATATTATGCTTATCTATCTTATAAACTGTGGAAGTACATTCAGTGTTCGTTTGCCTAGGCAATGGGCGAAAAATATTTTGAAGATGATTTGCAAACACATTTGCTTTTTCTGAAGCACTTCGTGCCCAAGTATTGTCGTCTTTACGAATCGGTGGGATTTGGCATGAAGGTTGATTACATTTGTTTGTGGCTTTCCAAAGACAATAGTTACTATCTTTTGTTGAAGTAAGGTTTTGCAGATAGACAGATGTTGTTTTAGATATAAAGTAATACAATTAGATACAAAACTAATACAATCTAATAATATTCTATCGGGCCATAATTCGAATAAAATTGCACTTAGCTCTAAATCCACACAAATAGCTACAATTAAATGGACCCATATTTCGGATTAAATTTAATAAGATTACATATAGCGTCACATAGAAATTTATATGACTACATAAAGCTCCATATCAATTTTTTTAATCGGGTAATCTTAAAAATTTCGATACAGGAATCGTAAAAAACTTCATTACAAACTAGTTTCATAAAAAGTTTTTCGTTTAGTTGGTGAAAAAAAAAGTTTCATTAATTCACTGTAAATTTTTAATATTTTTCGTTCCATAAAATTATTTCACTTTAGAGTTAACCCTTAAGTAGTTTCCTTGTAATTACATGGAAATACGAAAATTAATGTGTAAAAAACTAAATAAGATAGATAGCAGTTTGATGAGTATTTAAAATGTCCCATGAGGATTCATTAACAACTTGTGCCAATAGATTTTTAAAAAAAAAAAAATTGCAAATTTAAAGTTGAGTGCAATAAATTACGAAGTTTAATACCGGAAATACTGACCAAAGTAGACCCTACATACTAACGTAAGAGCATTAGAGTAAAATCCATAAACGTATCTAAATATGTTGTATATGACAGGCAGACAAATACAATTGACACAGTGCTGGCAAAGCGCCGGCGGCGGTCTGTTCGTGATATTAACGAAACAACTTTATAATATTTTTTCCAAGATTCAATAAATTTTATTATAAATATGAAATTTAATAACTATTATGAAATTTTTCATAACTTTTTTGATTAAAATTCATTAGATATCATTATTTATCTCTTGATGTACTTAATCAAAATTTGCTTTACGAAATTGTTGAAAAACATTTCCTTTTTTTTCCTGAAATTTATTATGTTAGTTAATTTTCACATGTTAAAAATTTTTTTTTTTAGGATTTCATTCTCAAGTCGTTCACCTATTTTATTAAATGTTTTTTAAAATATTGTTTTTTATAAATTTAAATTTATTTTTTTTATAACTCATAACCAAAAGATTACCAAATCAGTTGAAATGCTTAAAACTAGCTTCATGTTAACCAATTTTATCCGATGCACTGGGAATTGTGTGGCAAATTTAAATTAAGCTATGTACAGACGGTTGTCAGATCTTACAATATTGTCAGAAAAATGTTCAGAAAATATCTAACAACAGTGTGAACTTACAACTTTTGTCTTGCAACATTGTCAGAAAAAGCATTGTCTGTACATTGTAAGACATTATATTGTCAGACATCTGACATTCGTGTGAACACACCAAGTTGCCATTGTCAGATAATTTTTTTTTTTTTTTTAAAAAGAGAAGCAACACTCAGGAAATTCTTCCTATTAATTAGTATGTTGCTTTCTTTGGAAAGGGGATAGTGGAGAGATGAAAGGTGGTGAAAGATGTAGGGCTTCAAACATGGCAAGACATTGTAGACTATTTTTTATTGGCAGATGTGTTTAAATTAATGCATCTGACAATGGCAGTATTGTCACAGAAATGTTTCTATTGGCGGCACTGTCCATAAATAATGAAAACAAAACAAAAGTTCATATTAATAATATAAAAAATCAAAATTGAAACAAAATAGGAAATCAAATTAAATAAAAAAATGGATGTTGACATTTCCATTAATGAAACCTGCGTCATAGATTGCAGCTACGAGCCAACTGACTTGATTTTTCGTACCCAGTCGCCAAGAGGCTCCCAGTCGCCATCAGGCTCTAAAGCCGGGAAAAAACCAACACCCAAACAAAGATCCTACCGCAAAAAGGTGGAATCCGTGTGGTCACACGAAAATATTATCAAACTTATCGAGGAAGTTGAGGTACGGCGAAGTTTATTTCACGCTGGTTGCGCTGAGTATAAACTTGCCAAAGATATTTTATGGCAAGAGGTCGCAGATGCCATCCAGATAAGTGTGAACGATTGCAAAGAAAAATGGGCAAATCTCCGCACCTCTTTTAACTGCAAATTGCAAAAATATCTTGTCTTCATTCTCGCTACTTTCTAATACATATGCAGCTAAAATCGTTGCAGTTGCCTTTTTTGTTCCATGACAATTAATATTATTACTTTTTCAATTTAATTAAACACACAATTGACAATTAATAATTTCTTTCAAATGCTTTGACAGTTTTGGCAATGTCTAACAACAGATCTGGCAATTTTTGCCATACAAGAATCTGACAACCGTGTGAACTGACAATTTTCGTTGGCAGATAAATTTATTGTTTGACAATTGTCTGACAATGAAATTTAAAGGTTTTCTTACAATCGTCTGAACTTGCAATTTACCTTTCGCTGAACAGGTTTCATTGTCAGTACATTGCCATCACATTGCCAGATCTTACAATATTGTAAGATCTGACAACCGTCTGTACATAGCTTTATGGTTATATTTAAAATTGTCTGTATTTTTTTTTTGCCTAATATTACGTTCATATTGAACCCCAAATATTTATTTTCGTTTTTTTCAAGTTTTCGATTTGAAATTTGTATGGAATTTGACAAGCGAAAACTTGTAAAAATCGAAAAAACCTATTTTGGGGTTCAATATAAACTTGCTATAAGTCATAAATATTTAAACGGTTTTAGATATTTTTAATTTCAAGTTATATATGTATATATTTTTAAACATTTTATGATTTACAATATTAATTTTAGTTTTAAGTTAATATTTTTGGAAAGTTATTCATTTACTACTTGTCAATCGTACACAAATAGTATCTGTAAACTGGAAAAAAAATAATTGTAAGATTGAAAAAAAGCAAATTAATATTGTTTTTCAGAATTGTTTCTTTATTTAAAATTTATATTTTTTTATTTTTATTTTATTAATTAATAATCATATAATTACAAATTATATACTATTACCCTAACCGAGCACTAGCTGCTATGGCCTTCGGCGCGTTGTAGCGAAAATAGACCAGTGCCTCTGGTGGGAATCGAACCCACGACCCCCGCACTGATAAGCCAGCACGCTACCAACTAGCCTACCGGGGCGCACTTAAAATTTATATTTTAACCCCCATAATTACAAAACAAATTTTTCATACAAAATTTATTCCATACACCACCTATGGCTTCGCGGTAACAACGATTCAGCGAAAACTACAAAGAATAAGCTGATTTTTTTTTTTGTTTTTATAGTATTAGGATAAAATAAAGAGTTCGAAATATTGTTTTAGATATGATATGACTGGTAAAGCATAGTAAGTTGTTTTTGGCGTGAAAATTTGTTACTAGAGCTGTAAAGGGTTCAAATCGTAATGTTAATTGAGAAAGTAAAGAATTGACAACTTTTTTTAATTTTCTTTTTATAATTTCTGTCAAAATTTACCCAACTTATAGTAGGAAACTGTACTCCTACTATAAGTTGGGTAAATTTATTCTATGTGTGTAAATGAAAAAAAAATACACACATTTAGAAATAAATGAATAATTTTACTGAATTTTTGCGTAAAAAAACATGCTTTACGTGTAAATATATGAATAAAATGCGTAAAAATACATTTTTATATGCGTAAAAACCCCATAAAAATGCATAAAATTAATTTTTACATGCGAAAAAAACCTCAAAAAAATGCATATATTTACCTTGCGATAAGAAAGAAAAACAGCTAAAAAAATGTTTCAAATAAAACATACAAATTTATGTTTAGTAATAGTTTTATTAATGTGTTGTATAATAATAAATATAATAATAAATATTGAATTCTATTTTGATTGAATTCCTTAAAAATCAAATCGGATTTTTTTAAATCGAATGAATTTTTTCTTAAACAATCGCACAGAATTCATTCTTTGGAATTCACTAGTAGGGAATTCAATTAATTTAGCTCATTCGGTTTTATCAATCATTGAATTCAATCATTGGGAATGAAATCGTTGGGAATTCCATCGTTGGGAATTCAATCATTGTGAATTCAATAATTTGGAATTCAATAGATTTTTTGCTCAATCGATTTACAATTTCGGAATTGCCGAAATCGCCGAAACTGAAAAACATGGCCAAAATTTTAATAAAATCTCCAAAATTTAAAAAAAAAAACGCTAAAATTAAAACAAACCCCTAAATTGAAAACAATCTCCAAAATTGAAAAATTGCCAAAAATGTAAAAATCACTGAAATTTATTTACTTTTGCTTTTTACAATATTCGGTTGCTTTAAATACATTGAATTTGTCTTTCCTGATAATTATATATATTAAAGTAATATATTTTTTGTAAATTTCTACCATATATGTTTACTAGGGTGGTCCTTATTTTTGAACTTGCGATTTTTGGGGCTGCCCCCCCTCTTAAAATATTTGTTTGGGTACAAAAATTCACCATGCAAAAAATTAGAGTTCTAGAATAACGGGAAGATGTCCCGCATCGCCCTTGAAAATCGTTCCCCTTGGAAAAATGGGCAAAATTTAAAAAAAAATTACAATTTTTTTTTTCTTCAAAATTAAAAAAATATAAAATAATTTTTGTTTTGGGTTTAATCATAGCTACTCAGATAAAAAATATTACCTTCCCAGAAAATCGCTAACTTACCCTAACTTTGTGTCAAAAAAATTAATAAATATTTTGGGGTGTACCTCAAAGTGACTTTTTTGCATTTTTGAAAATTTTATTCAACAAAAATCAAAAACCTAGTGTTTGCTGTCAAGTATTTTATTAAACACATCTCAAGTATTAAATAAGCCAAGTATTACGGATATCCATTGGCAAAAATTTTTGTTAGAGCATTTGATTCTAGCGGATTTTAACGTTTTTTAAAATTTGTATAGACTTTTTTTTTTTAACAAGATTTTTGTAATATTTCATCAATGTTATTGTGTATGATAATTTATATAATTGTAATAACTTTATTATAAAGTATAATTTTTCGTGTTCATAGTTAACCTGTGTTTTCATGGGGTCACAATTGACCCTTGTATTTTAAAGAGTCAAAAATCACAAAGATGACAAAATAAATTTTTGTTTATGTTTTTAATTGTAATTTATTTACATTTTAAAATTAATTAAAATTAATTATTTAGTATAAATTCAGATATTTGTATTCATATTAAAATTGATTTTTTTGTACATATTCCAGAGTATTTTTGAAAAACGTATTTTTATATTTAATAGTGTAAATTTTTTTTCCCTCAAAATTATTATTATGGAAAAGTTTTAAGTTCTAATTTTTACTAAATTGACCTACTCGAAGACTAGAAACGGTTTACGAAAATTTTTTAGAATAAATATAAATTGAATTGTTTCTTTTTTTTTATTTTATTTATAAATTTTGGCAAAAAACTGCATTTTTCTTACGTGGGTCATATTTGACCCCATGTTAACATGGGTTAACTATCAACAGAAAAAATAGTTTTGTATAATAAAGTTATTACAATCATATAAAAGAGCATATACAATAATATTGATGAAATATTATTAAAACCTGGTTTTAAAGTAAAAATGTATAAAAATAAAAAAAAAAACATTGAAATCCCCGAGAATCAAAATGCTCTATTATTTAATACTTGAGATGTGTTAAATAAAATACTTGACAGCAAATATTAGGTTTTTGATTTTTGTTGAATAAAATTTTCAAAAATGCAAAAAAGTCACTTTGAGGTACACCCAAAATATTTATTAATTTTTTTGACACAAAGTTAGGGTAAGTTAGCGATTTTCTGGGAAAGTAATATTTTTTATCTGAGTAGTTATGATTAAACCCAACACAAAAATTATTTTATTTTTTTTTTAATTTTGAAGAAAAAAAAAATTGTAATTTTTTTTTTAAATTATGCCCATTTTTCCAAGGGGCCCGATTTTCAAGGGCGATGTGGGACATCTTCCCGTTATGCTAGAACTCTAATTTTTTGCGTGGCGTATTTTGACACCCTATCAAATATTTTAAGGGGGGGGGGGGGGGGGGGGGTACAGTCAAAACCTCATTTTTATTTTTCGACCATACAACGAAAGACAACCCTAATGTTTTTTTTTTGATTTTTGATTTTTATTTATTTGACTATCCCATACAACAAGATTTACATCTTATGATTACAGTATGGGAATTAAAAAGTTAATTACATAAATTGTAAAAAAAAACATTTAATTAAAAATAAAAATAATAATAATAAATTATATAATAACAATAATCAGCACATAAAAATCATGTAAATCAGCCATATTCAAAAGCTCTTAAAAAAGTAACAATATAAAAATTAAAATAAAATAAAATAATTGTGCACAGCAAAAAATTAACTAAATAAATTAAATAAGATATAAAATTGACGTAGTATATAAAATAGAAAATAGAAAATAGAAAAAATTGTGTTTGAACTTTTTTTATATAAGCAAATTATTGTTATCGAGAAAAATGTCTTGTAATATCTTTTTTGAAGTTAATTGTGTTGTTGTTTGTTTGGAAATTATTCGGAAGGTAGTTCCAAAGATGGACAGAATGGAGAAAAAAATGTGTTTTCGATGCCTCACTGCGATGTCTAAAAGTTGTAATCTTTTTACCCCTCACAGACCTCGAGAAGGTTAAGCGGTTATGAAGATATGATGGCTCCTTCAGGTATATTATCTTGTGCAGTAAAGTAAGTACCTTGATGTTCAAAAGGTCTTGAAGAGACATACCATACAATTTTCCGGAATAAGTTGATACTCTACTATTTTTTCGTAGGCCAAAAACGTATCTTATCACATTATTAAAAATTTTTCTTAACTTATCCATACTATTTGCATCACAATTTGCAAAAACTTCGCAGCCATATAATAGGCAGGGCATTAAGTAGACCTTGGCGATGAGCATACGTATATTTATAGGAGTGTAAAATTGAGTTTGCCACAGTGTTCGCAACATATAATATAATTTACCAACAATACTGGTAACATGGTTAGACCAACTTAGGTTATTATTAAAAATAATACCTAAGTTTTTAGCAGATGAGACAATTTCAATCCGCTGGTTGTTTAAGATAACATCAAAATTGGTGTTTATCTTCGTGGTTTTTTTATGTATAACTATGCATTTAGATTTTCTCGGATTAAGGCATAAGTTATTTGATGTTGCCCAAAGATAAATATTCTTTAAATCATCATTTAGTTTTCTAACGTTTTCACCGATAGTCTGTATTGAACTACTTATATAGAGTTGCACATCATCAGCATATAGGTGTATTTTAGAATGCTTAACATGTTGCGGTAGGTCATTCACATATAATGAAAACAGCAGTGGGCCTAGAATAGAACCCTGTGGAACTCCCTTGTTGACGGGTAATGCAGGTGAATAAATATTGTTCAAAAAAACCGACTGTGAGCGACCAGACAAATAAGACTCGATTAATCGTGTTGATGTGTTTGAGAAATTAAACAGCCTTCTCAGTTTCATAGTGAGTATGTCATGATCAACTGTGTCGAAGGCTTTCGAATGATCAAGCAGAACTAGTATATTTATTTTACCAACATCCATTTCAGACCGAATATCCTCACTGACATTAATTAGTGCTGTTACACAACTGTGTTTTGAGCGAAACCCTGATTGACAAGCAGTTAGCAAATTTGAATTGTTCAGATATTCATTTATCTGCAGATGCATAAGTTTTTCCATAATTTTAGAAAGGTACGGAATAATTGCGATGGGTCTGAACTCTGAATTTGATTTGGGAACAGGTATTACTTTTGCATGTTTCCATTGCATAGGAAATACACTGGAAGTAAATATTTTGTTAAAGAATATTGTTATAAACGGCAGCAAACGCGGAAGAAGAATTTTGATGAATCTTGGGTCAATATTGTCATATCCAATAGAGTTTGACTTAACCGATGATATCGCTTTGAGGACTTCAAATTCGTTTACACAGCGAAATTCAAACTGGCTGTCAAGATTTTGATTTGCATAGCTATTGCGATTGATGAGGTTATTTACCGGGGGGTTATTACTACTCGTGGGTATGTTGGTAAAAGAAATATTTAGTTCGTCCGCAGTTATATCACTATTGGTAGAATTCATTGTCTTCCCAATTCCAATATCCCGAATAGTTTGCCAAGTTTTCTTACTATCAATTGCATTTCTAAATCGCTCCGTATAGTGAGCAGATTTAGCATTTCTGATTGCACGATTTACCTGTTTTCTTAACTCACAATATTCATTCTTTAGCAGTGGAATCTTAAATCTTTTCCATCGCGAGTATGCTAAATCCCTCTGATCTATTAAAGACTTAATGGCTGATGAAAACCATGGCCTCATGTTTTCCTTTATTACTTTTGTCTTTAGAGGCACAGCTGAGTTAAACAAGTTTAATATATTATTATTCAAAAAGGACAATTGTTCATCAGTAGACAACATATTGTACATTGAACTCCAATCTATGAGGGAATAATTTTCTTCTAAAATTTGGTAGTTCACATTTCTGAAATCACGATAAGTGAATGATTGGACTTCATGATGTAGCTGAAAATCATATGAAGCAAAAATCAAGTCATGCTTCGAAAAACATGGTGCAGAGAGTTGATCATATAATTGAACTTTTAAGTCATTATTTACAAAGAAGAGATCAAGTAGTGTGTTTGTTGTGGTTGTATAGTGTGTAGGCATACGACGGTTTATGGGAACAAGACCAACTGCCAGCATATTGTCAACAAGCATAGATTCAGTTAAAAGGTTTGAGTTAAAGTCCCCGGCAATGATTAAATCTGAGTAACCAATAGTTAACTCCGCTAATTCATCCATAAATTATATATAAAAAGAGATGAAATTTGCTGATTAAAAATAAAATTGTATGGAGCTTTATGAAGTCATATCAATTTCTATGTGACTCTATATGCAAATCCTATTAAATTTAATCCGAAATATGGGCCCATATAATTGCAGCTGTTCGTATGAATTGTATTAGATTATATCAGTTTTGTATCTAATCAACATCAGTTTATGTCTATGTATATGATGGTATGTGAACTTAAAATTGCACTTAATGTTACTTTTTGCATATGATTGTATGAAAATATATTCAATTTCATACAAATGTATGATCCTCCTGTTATATCCTATATTAAGAAACATTACCTTTTTCCGGTTTTCAAAAAAGTTCCTGCATAAAACTTTTTTAAGTTTTAATACACTTTAGGATGTCCCGAAAGTTGACAATTTTACATAATAGTGCCCAAACGATGCGTATTATCCAGTTTATTATGGGAAAAACAAAAACTATGAGAATATTTATAGTTAAGGTGACCGTTTCTTCTGTCATGAAATCAGTACAACATTTAAAAAAATATATAAATCTTGTGATGAATTCTAAAGAACACAGCGAAATCCCTATGTAAAAGTTCGAATTAAGTGGAAATTTACACCCAAAATTATGAAAATTAGTAAAATTTATATAAAAAATGTATGACTCCCAAGGAAACTACACATTGATGAATCCTCAGATTTGAATGAATCAATCAAGTTTAGGAGTTAAAAAGTGGGGCCAAAATTACTCAATTTGGAGTATTTTTAATATATCTCTTATATAAGTTATTTAACTAAAGACAAATTGGCTATTAAATGAAAGATATTTTGTCATCCACTGGTATACAAAACATGTCCGTGCATGTCCGAACATCTTTGTTATTTAAAAAAATAATTTTTTCGAATACTACATTTGTATGGAAAGTTTTTCTCGGTTTCAGTTCAATTTAACATATAATAATACTTATTTATTTTAATACGAATTTTCCCGAAAAGCTTTCACAACCCATATTTTAAATATTTCAAATAAGTGGCAACCATGGGTCTACAGCATAAGTAATATGGGTATCAACATTTTTGTTTTCTCGAGTACTTTAATATTGAGTCCAAAAAATACGTGTATAATATTTTTTTGTCCTCAACAACATATTCAAGTTTCATTACAATCTGCGGATTCGTCACTGTGTAGTTTCCTTGTCAGCTAGTTTTTATGAATTAAATTATACACTGAGATAATCATAAGCATGATATAATTGAATTTGTGAATTGAATTAACAAAGTTTCGCTGTAATATATAGTTTTATATAAACTATGAAAAGCTCAAGATATCGTTTTATCCAAAATGAAACACTTTTTTGAATATCACACTATATGTTATTATATATAACATAAAGTTGCATAACTATAATTACACATTAATTTCACTAAATTTTATAAGTTGAAGTTTAACCGGCATAAATGTAAAACCAATGAAAAGTTTATAATATTTAACAAAAAAAAAATGTTCATTTATGTTTTATTTTACTATTTAAAAAGAAATAACAAAATCAATTTCATAACTATAAATTTATTTAACTTAAAATATAAAAATTTACAAAAATTTAAGAAAAATATTTTAAAGCTGCAGTTTTAATAATGCGTGAGGCCAAACTGTCTACCAGATTTATTCGAAGTTCTTCAGTTATAGATCTCCACTCATCAATAACTACTTCTTTTAGGTTAAATACGCTTTCATATTGACGGTTTTTTTTCGTAAACTTGATGGGTTAATACTCCCCAAATGAATTCTTCCTCGTTGCTATTTTCAATAAATGGCACCAATTACTCTTCTAATACTGGAATGTACTCAGAAGAATTCATTCGGGTGCTTGGAAATGCCAAATCAACCATACCGTCGAAACAAAAAGTACCCGCCTCCAAAATTTTTTTATGAGAAATCCTTACGTAGGTCTCTCCAATAGCTGTTAAAAACATATGGACCATCAATATTGAACTTTTTCTCATCAGAAAAAAAAACACCTTTAAAAAAAATTTATGATGAAACAGTCCTATCAACAACAGAAACAGTCCTACTTTTCTCCAGTTGGAGAAAATTAAGTCAATAATCACCAAGTCGAACAGTTTTGTGGCGGGGTAATAACCTTGGCACAACCATCAGCTTTTGGGGAGTAATTCTTTGGGAATCTTTTAAGAGCCTACGTTTTATTTTTACCATAAGCAGTCGAATTATTTGCAAAATTTGTGACAACCACATGTGAACGGTTTATTTTTCTATCAATTTCCCAAAAACTTAAGCCACTTTTTATTACTCATATTATTTTTTAACGGGGCACCCTAATACACAACTTTCAATAAGATCTGGAGTTTCATGAAATACAGGGTTAAGTTGTATATGTTTGATTGTTGCGAGAAAATACGAAAATTGATTTCTCTTCTAAAAATCAGTTGAAAATCAAGCCGATCGGACCAGGACTTTTTTCCGGGTTTAATTAAAACTTAAGTAATGGCTAATTTTTATTGAATTATCATTCTACAAATTATAACGTCAGGGTTGCTTTATGACAATTTTAACACATGATCAAAAACCACGATATTTTTCCAAAAAGTTTTAAAAGTCGGTTAACTAAAAAAAATATAAATGTCGTATATGTAGATATATAGGTATATCAAGGTGTATGTAGTATAACATATAGGTAAATCAAGATTTGGTCATAAAATTGTACAAAATTAGTATTTTTAAAATACTAAATAAGTTTGGTTGAAAATGTACAGCTTGTCTATGACGTATCCTAAATGACGCAGTCCCAGTTTAGAAACGGTAATGACAGGTCATTACTTTTCTCAACACTAGTAATGACACCACCTTATTCTCGGCATTACTTTAACACACATAATAATGACTTACTAATAATTTCTTAATTTTCTTATTGTTTGGATACAACCACCATTTTTTTAAAAATCTATTTTTAGACTCCTTATTTTTTCACTTCTGATTTCTTGTAAGCTTGAAAGTAATGACATTTTGTGCAGGCAAGTCATTTATGTTTTTATCTATGAAGTATAAAAATAGATTTTCAAAACATTTTTAGATCATTACTGTATATTTAAAATAATGATAAAAATAAGTACTTATAGGTTATTTTATTGTATTGAAATAATGGGAAAATTAACTAGTTATTAGTAAGTCCTTATAATTTGTCTTAAAGTAATATAGAGAGTAAGCTGGTGTGATTACTGGTAGTGATAAAAGTAATGACATGTCATTACCGTTTTTACACTGGGGAGTTATATATAAAGGTATGCGTGTTTTCATATCATAATCGGGCTATTAAATCTGTTAGTGTTTTTATAAATATTTTCGGATGAAGTTTTTGTTGTTGTTGTTTCTTTTATAGGTAGGTCATTATTTAAATAAACAACATGTTGGCAACAACAAATAACTTAATGATGACTACGTCGGAAATATGTCAAAACTGCCATTAATTCAGAACAACATAGGTTGTTTGATAAGTTAGAAGAAAAGTTTTTTTTTTTTTTTATTAAAAAACTTTATTTACAATCTATTTTAACAACATTTAGTAAATTTGATAATATAAAAGGATCATAACATACGTTATTAAACTTCAGCAAGTTTAATAAACTAATCTTAAAAATTTGATTTTATATTTTTACTATATATTTACAAGGTTGTATGATACATTATGTACATTATATACATTAAATATAAAATTTACAATACTATTGCCTATACGGCAGGTCTAATACATGTAATCTTTGCAGTCTTCTTACTTCTTCCGTTTCGTCTAATAAAGAAATAGCTAAAGGATTACAATGATCACTTAGTCGATCTATGTATCGGGAACTAAACCTATTTATTTCATCTTTAACCCAAGGTACTTTAAGATCTTCATGAATTCTTTTATTAGTTACAAACCATGGAGCATCAGCTATACGTCGAAGGGTTTTAGATTGATAACGTTGCAATATTTCTACGTTGGAGTTACTCGAAGTTCCCCATAGCTGAATGCCATACGTCCAAACTGGCTTTAAAATAGATTTATATAATCTTACTTTGTTTGAAAGACTTAGATCTGAGTTTGGTCTTAATAACCAATACATTTTCTTAGTTTTTATATTAAGATGTTGCTTTTTTGCTTGTATATGTTTTTGCCACGTGAGTCTTCTATCCAGATGCATTCCTAAATATTTCACACTGTTCGTTTTCGGAATTTCAGTACCGTTGATATATAGTGAAGGGCATTCTTCTCTTCTAAGTGTAAAAGTAACATGATTTGATTTTTCTGTGTTGATACAAATCTTCCATTTTCTAACCCAGTCTTGAATTAGATTTAATTCCATTTGAACTAAGAAGGACGCTTCAACTGGTGATTCGTTTGATGACATTATAGCAGTGTCATCAGCATAGGTTGCTACAGTAACATCATCCGTTAATGGCATATCTGAAGTGCAAATTGTATACAACACTGGACCTGGGACACTGCCTTGTGGTACACCAGCATTAATTTGGCTTATTTTGGAATTTTCGTCGCCGACTTTTACATAAAAGGTTCGTTCTTTTAGGTAAGACTTAAAAAACAAATAGAATGGAGTTGGTAAAATAATTTTAAGCTTATACAAAAGCCCTTCATGCCATACCCTGTCAAAAGCCTGTTTCACATCTAAAAACACTGCGGAGCAGTACATTTTTCTTTCAAATGTGTCAGTAATAATATTTACAATACGATGACATTGTTCCGGTGTTCCATGCTTGTGACGAAAACCAAACTGATGATCTGGAATAATATTTTGTGTTTCTAAAACAGGAAGTAATCTTTGTGAAAATAAACGTTCGAAGATTTTGGAAAAAATTGGCAATAAGCTAATTGGCCTATATGATGAAACAAGAAGAAAAGTAAGTATAAAAATTACCCTATGGGGAATGAGGAGTCAATTGACTTAAAAGTGACTGGTTAAAGATTGACTTATCACAGGACTTGTATAATTTAATACTGAAGTGGGTTAAGCAGTGTCAATTGTCCTAAAATTACCAATACTGTGACTGGTAAAGGGAGGACATACCACTTAACCAGAATGCTTATTAACAAGAAAAAGCCAGTTGGCCAGAATCTTACCCATTGGAAGCTGTTTAGTTTTCGTTTATTTTTTAAACTAAAAATTATTAATTTTGTTTATTTTTTTGTCGATATTTATGTTTTTTTTGGGTTTATTAAAAAATTATCGGCATGCGAAAATTGACCTAAAAGAACCTGGACTGCTGGAAAAGGACTTATCACAGGACTAGTATTATATACAATTGATGTGAGTTACGTAGTGTAAATTGATCTAAAAAGACTAGTTTCGTGACTGGTAGAAGTAGACATATCACCTAACTGGTATACATATTGACTAGAAAAAGACAATGAATTAGAAATTTATTGTTTCATTTTCTACCATTTTTTACATTAAAAATTATTAAATTGTACGACATGTCCCTTTCAGGATAGTCATGTGGTTAGTCAGTTTTGGTTAGTCCTCCGACATGCCCCTTTGTCTTGTAGTATGCCCATCTTTGGTTAGTCCTGTGGCATGCCAGTATGTGGTTTAAGCCTATGCCAAGCCCATGTTAAAGTTGCCAGTTGTTTACATACGGTAGGGTTTAGCAGAGGACCGGTCTCTGGCACGAAGGGACCGATCCTGTGGCACACGCAGGACCGGTCCCATTCCACTTTTACTATAGTAAAACGTTTTACATGCCAATTTAAAGCTTTTGTACATAGAGCGAATTTTTTGCAGTAGTTTTAATTACATTTTCACCTAAACAAATGAAGTTTTCTTCACAAAAAGAATGATAAATTTTGTAAACTTTATAATTTGTATAAAATTATTTTTAATGAAACTGAAGCCGGATCTGAATTAACTTCGAATATATTTTAGAGAATAAAAATTCGAGAGTCCAGTGTTTTTTTTTTAGCTGCACAATCTAATGTTTAGTAATCACTAAGTGGCTCAAAAATTAACCAATTTAAAAAAAAAAATAGTTTTTTGAAGACACATTTACTGGAGTACAAATTATGTATGTCTAAAGACTTTCAAGTATTTTTTTTTACTAAAATATTTTTAAGGAATTTTTTTTAACCTATTTTTTACCAATGTGCCTTTAAAGACGCATACATTTTTAAAAGCCTATAACCTTTCATAGGAAGGTGATTTGTATCACGAAATAAAAAGCATATTAAAATATGAAGAAAATTTGTAATTCCGGGGAAGCCATATAATGATTAAAAACAAAATAACTTTCGCTTTCTTGAAAGCACTTTTTTCAAAAAATATTTAAAAATATTAGGAAAACCGGGATAATAAAAGCGATTTATTGGTATCGATAAAGACATTTAAGAGAACTTTTAGAAATAGAAAAATTTTACATTCAACATGTACTTTTTGAAATAAAAATATACTAATCGAATCAAGATTTTTCTGTCTTTGTAAAAATAAAAGTGTGCTGAAAATCAATCCGCTTTTGCTTTTAATATCAAACATTTCAATTTGAGCGATTTGGCAACTGTCAAATAAAAATTTTCAAAAACTGTCTAAAAATGGCAAATTTTTTAAAAAATTCTTTAAAATAGTGTGAAATCAACAATGAACATTATTTTAATTTTTTTAATAGATATTTGATTTGTTAATACTTAATAAAATTAAATTTTAAAAAAATATTAACACTTTTAAGGGCGTACAAAGCGTTAAAGTTTTAATTTCAATTAATTATACCGCCTCTAGAGGGCGCAATTAGGCTATAAAATTTACTGAAATGCCAACGTATCTTTTCAAGTTTTGTCAAAAAAATCGCACTTAATCAATGCTTGGTGAAAAATGGAAAAAGCTAAAAATTATATATAGAAATGCCTATTTTTTTCCGATATTCGAAATCGTTCGGTTCTCCTATTTTTCAAATTATTCAAAAATGTGTCAACTCCGTGTCTACTATATAGGCGATATGGGTATCAAAATTTTTGTTTTCTTGAGTACTTTAACCATGCGTACAAATAAATCTAGTTTTCTTAAATTAAAGACAAGTTTTCATACAAAAACAAATGAATTTTTTTAAATGTTGGATATGTTTTTGCTCCTTTGCAACATATCCAACAATACTTCATAGATCTTATGCAAAAATTAATTGAAATCATGCAAGTAATTCTCTTAGTGTTCCAGTGCAGAAAAGCGTTGCCATATAAGTGGTTATATAAGTACATCTTCGGTAATGGCAAGTACTAACAATTGTCATTACAAATCTCATTACTTTTATAAAGGAATGTCGCGCAAAATAGTGACAAAAAACATATTACGGAAAAACAAAAAAAGATGAGTTTACCTATATGCTTACTTGTATGGACACAAATAATGAGTCTAAAATAAATTTTGAAATAACTTAATTTAATAACAAAATTTTTTTTTTTATTGAACGGATCTCCAGGTTGTCAGTCAACACCTCAAACATCTGAGTTACTTCGATAGATTAAAAGATAAATGACTTGCTTGCACAAAATGTCATTACTTTCCAGCTTACAAAAAATCAAAAATAAATACATATGTATGTACTTACTGGAGTTGAAAAATAATGAGTCTAAACATAGATATTCAATAGTATGTCCTAATTATTTGTGTTAAAGTAATGCAGAGCATAAGAGGGTGCCACACTACTGGTAGTCCGAAAAGTAATGATATGTCATTACCGTTTCTACACTGGGGAACTAATTTTTAGTGTAAAATATTTTTTTAGGTAAACATTTTTCCAATTCCATATTTAATATCATAAAACTTATACACAGAAAAAAAAAATTGCGCCAAGTACACATTTTGTTGAATAAAAAAAAATAATCAATTACTTTTTTAATTGATTCAATTAAAAAGTAATCAATATTTTTGTTTATTTAAAGTAATCAATATTATTTAAAATATTGATTACTTTTTAATTGAGTCAATTAAAAAAGTAATTGAGTCAATTAAAAAAGTAATTGATTATGTTTTTTTTATTCAACAAAATGTTTACTTGGCGGAATTTAAGAAATATTTTTTTGTGTGTATTCTACAAAAATATTTTACTAAGTTTTTAAATTCAATTTTGCTAGAATTAACAAAAAAAAGTTATTAATTTTGAAACTGGCCCAGTGATAGGTACTTTAAAACCCGTCATCTTTGCACCTATTCAGACCAGTCACGTGAAAGACACTTTTAAACCGGTATAGTAATAAGTACTTTAGGAACCAGTCTTGTTTTCATCTACCACAACCCTGGTACTTTCGGATTCATCACGCGATAGAAACTTTTAAACCAGTCACGTGTGAAGGTGCTCATTTACCTATCACGTGATAAGTATTATAGGAACCGGTCCTGATTTCACGTATCACGGGACAGGTCCCAATTCCCAACTGACCAATTAAAAATAAAAAAATTAATTCATAAAATTACTCTGTTTTAAACAAAATACCGTTTTCCTGACAAAAATATAAAAATTAAATTTTTGTTTGTAAACTGCGTTCTATGGAATATCTTAAAACTCCTTAATACAATTTGCCAAATTTTACGAAACACAAAAAAATAAAAACCCATTTCAATTACGGAAACCGGCGATTCAATAACTTTAATAAGATTCGATCATATGATCTTAAACCGAACAAAATTAACATTCTATTAAATTTTTATAAAATATATACTAAAGTTCCAAAATTGGAATCAAAATTAAAAAAATATATATTTTTTTTTTAAATTTTAAAAGGATTTAAATTATTTAAATATTTGCTCAAAAAAGAACAAACAATGTAATGTTGAGAATTTTGTACTGTTTTTTTGCAAAGGAATTAAACAAATGTTGATACGTGTAACATTTTTATACATCAATAGAAGTTAAAAATATCAATTCAAGTTTAAAATTTCCATTTGAAATAAATTAAATTAGGAAATTTTATATTATTTTCAAAAATTTATATTTAAATTTATGAACACCTCAAATTGATGTTTTAGAATTTGAAATAATTTCTGGTAATTTATGAGTTTTTAAAAAATTTAATTGCAAATGATATTTTTCGTATTTCAAATGAAAAAATAAAAGTTTAAATTTGCGGTTTCTAAATTTTTTTTCATAAAATTTAGGTAAGGTTGAAGAGAGGAATCGCAAATAAAGATACCCCTCACAACCGACTCATGTTTAATAAAGTAGAACATACAATTAAGCCCGAAAGTCGGCTTGTTGTGCGCTCTCATGTCCGGTTGGTCCCGTCCCTATCTATTACAAAAACTCCGTCCCGTTGACGAAATTCCTTAGTCTCCTCCAGCCCATTCCACTAAGGCCACCCAAAGTCGGAATGCTACCCTAATCCTTGCGAAAGCGGGCGGCGAAGTTTATAAAACTTTTTTATGAATTGATGAAGGTCAAACGATTTATGAAACAAATTCATCAATATGATGAAACGTTTTTCCTGAGTGTACCAATTATGACATGGCGAACAAAAATCATATACTCTGGAATTAGGTTAGGAAGCGCTTGGTAATTAAATAATGTGTTCTGAAAGTACTTCTGGGTTAGTATTTTTTTTATCAAAATAACAGTCAAATTGAAGCAACTGTTCCATCCCTGATATCTCCCAATGCCGTTATTGAGATGATTAATTGCATTTACTTCATTAGTCAATACAAGAAATTTTGAGAAACTCAGTAAAGCAACAACATCTCCTTCTTATTTAGAATATACGGTACTTCATATATTCTTATCTACTTTCTACCATCTTCTCTATTTTTTTTCATTGCAATTTTCAGTATACGCGGAACTTTTGTAAGAGTCGGTCGGGTGTTAGGAAAAAAAGCGTTTCAATTATAACAACATTTGGTGGTGAAATAATAAAGAAAATCAAAATATTTTTTTACAAAAATATAAATAACGTTGTGCTTAACAAGTTTAAAAAGTAAAATTCTTAAATTTTGTATAATAAAGTCGTGGTATAATTTGTGTCAGCAGGATGATCGGTTATTATTTTTTTGTTCTTATTCGTACATTTGCAACAACAAAGTTAGTAGGGTTTGTGTTGGCAGTTGTGTAGTAAGAGCTTTATAATAAAATAAGAAGAGTGTATTAAATAGTTGTAAAGAGTGATCAAATTCAAAATAAAGAAAAAAAAATTATATTGGTTATGAAAAAAAAAAAAAAAAATGTGTGTGTGTGCAATTAAATAATATCAAAGTAAATATGTATGTATATAACATAAGTTTTCAATAGTATATGGCAAATACTAAGTGAGCGGATAAGGAAATAAATAAGGTAATTTTGATTTTGCAATCGTATTTTCATGTTTTTGTGCTAAAGGTTTTTTTGAGAGTATATAATTTTCATTGGCAAATATTATTCTCATTCTTAAGAGAATATTGTTAAGAAATTACAAAATATTTTTTATTATTGAAAAATTAAAATTATGTTTTGAAATGTTTTGTTTGTTTTGAAATATGAGCAACTCAGAGGATAGCCAGGTTAACTCCAATTTTCTAAATTTTTGATTTTATGATATAGAAACATTCGTTGTAATGTTAACTGTACATGTGTCAACAGACAGATTTCAATTATTAAGTCATCCACGCGAAAAATCTTTATTTAGTTTTATTTATGAATATAAATATAAAAAATTTTCAAAAGTTACAACTCTTAAAATTTGCAAAATCTTTCTAACACTTTTGGAAAGGACTTAGAACATATATAAAGGACCAAAAACCGGTACGCGTAGTCACAAACAAGTGTGGGTACTCTAACACCCAGAAAACAGTATCAGTTGTGGCCACCGAATTTGTTGCCAATCGAATTCTGACGGTTACGACAACTATCGTAATGTTAAATTATATTTTTGGTCGTGGAAGCTTATAATCAGTTGTCTCATTAAATATTACATTCCAAATCAATTTTATTACGTTCTACAAAATTTTATTGAACTTAGAAGACTTTTTTGATTTTTCTGGTATTGCACAGTGACATTCATATTAATATCCCTCTGTCGTACTGATTGCACCACAATCACTTATAATTTTCATTGCCTTATTTGTTATTTAAACATTTGAATATTAAAAAAAAAACAACGTTTTGTGTTTGTCTTTTCCGAGATTTGAACTCGGAAGTTCGGAGTACAAGGCAAACTCTATACCCACTACACAACAAACATTGTCGCAAATTCGTTTACCTATACCAATAATTAGTTGCTTCTATAAACAATGCAATCCACAATTTGGTTGGTACTACTGAAAGCCTAATTTCGTGGCATATTTGATTTCGAAAACCGTAATTGCAGCAACCACTTTTGATTACACTGTACAACACAAAAAAAAAATTTACAGGTTTCGACCTATAAATTTTGATAGAAGAGACAAAAAAAAAATGGACACGTGTATCTGCGTTTTGAAAGTTTACATCTGAGTTTTATTTTAGGGGGAAGTAAAGTTTCCCTCAAATGCAAATTTTGTATTGTCAATCGGCATAGAAAATCCAGTAAAGCTTACGTTTAAAGTATATAAAGTATATATTACGAGTATCACTAAATAAATGGTTGCTTCTACCGTACTCAATTACTAACCGAATTTTATTTCTAAAGTTGATTGTTGATTAAAAATATCAGTAATTGGATAATAGGATTGTTTATTGCCTTTTTTTGTTTGTTCTTTGTTTACTAAACTATATGAACCCCTGCAAAAATAGGGTAAACTTTTTGTATTTTTTCATTAAGATGGCAACCCTAAAATGTAAATAATTGACATTTCAAGTGATAATGTAAAACTCAATCACAAAAACGTAGGCATTTATAAAATATAATTTTTTAATCCCGCGATAGGTGAGTGATGTGAACGCAGGTGATTAACAAAATTAGGACATCAAACTTCCATCAATCTCAAACTTCAAGAAAATTTTACGAATTTTTTTAAACAACAAATTTCAGTTTTTTTAAATTTGTTAGTACAACTTTTTAAGAGCCATTTGGGCATTTTTGATGGTCAAAATATTATAAAAACAATACTATTAAAGTTCCGAAAAACTTTCATACTTTGTTTCTTTTCAAACGTAAAAAAGTTTTAAGACTTTTTAATCGTTTTAAAATGTGATTTATGAGCTTTATACAAATTTGTTACCATTGTTGGGTTAAAGCACATATTTCTGTACTGAAAATAAATATTTAAATCACTGATACATTTTAAAACAGAATATTTTTTAATAAAATTAAAATTTTTGAAAATATTCAAGAAATTTTCATGTGCCACCGAAAATCCGCTCGAGTTCCACTACTGCATAGTTTTGACAGGCCTATTTTATCACATATTCGTATTTCATCGTAATAGGTGTGCTTCTTTATAAGGATTTTTTTTTCCAATTAACGAAAAAATATTTTTTCGGGACTGTAAACCAAAAAATAGAAAAAGTTCTCAGAAATTAAAAGCCCCAGTGACCCAATTAATAAATTCATAATAGAATTTGTTATGCTGGATTTTGGATTTGATATTTTTTTGTAACTTGAGTTTAGAAAAACGTTAAATCTTTATAATTATCACATAACCTACATTATTACTCCTATATTACCAACAAATTTAGCATACGAAGTGTATTAAGGAAAACTACAATTAATGGTGAATTTCACAATGACAATGAGTTAACTATTAGTTAAGCCAAATATTTGTTCTTTAGTGTATTAAATTTTTCACATTTTAAGTTTAACTTAAGTTTAACTATCCAATATGAAATTAGCCTTAAATAGAAAAAAGGGAGCCATATGTAAAAACTTGCGTATGTGAATATTTAATGTGTCCAAAAATGTGAGTGGAACAATTTGTTTACACGTGTTTAATAGTGTAGGTCAGATACTGCAATTACCTTGGATGTATTGTCCCGTAATAACAAATGCGATGTGTCAATAGTTAATGAATTTAACCAAAAGAAGAAAGTGGGTTTATTTAAATTACCCACATCGAACACCCATATGTGCAAAAGTTTTATTTTTCCGCTTCCCGTGCATTTTCCAGTAGATTTGGGATAAAAAAATTCCGTGCAAAAATAGTTACTCTCAGATGCAAAAAGGATAGTTCGAATCGTCCTTCATCCCTAAAAATTAACTAAAATCAGTTCAAAATCTTTTTTGCATTATAACTCTTAAACTGGGGTTTGTTGTGCTATATAATGTGCTATATAAGTATTTTTACACAAAATAAAATGACAAATAGTTTTCTCATTAGCATTTTTAACCCATCAATGACGCGTCATTAGAGAGTGTTCACAATAAAAGCTAAAACTTAACGAAAATATTTTCCCACACATTTAATATGAAATGCAATTCAATTCTTCCAATTTTGTTTATTACTTCTCATCGGATAAATAAAACAATACGGGTTAAGCGTTGATCTTTTTCCTTCAAAACTATAATTTGTAATTACCTGTCAGTAGATAAAGTCTGCATAAAATTAGCGAATGAAGAAATTTTTTAATTAATAAATAAACACTGCACGGTTTTTTTTCAATTTATAACGAGCTTTCAACCTCCGTATATTTACAAAAATAAAGCAAATCAAACATATTAGCTAGGTTGATACTAGTATTTCGATCTGGCTAAAGATCTCATCAGAACCCGAAGTTTTAGAAAAGCTAGAGCCTATATAATAGGCAGAACTTTAACAAAAAACCTATTAATAATCAATTTTGCTCCATTCTTGTCTTCTTAGTAATCAACCACGTGGTTAGGTCTTTTCCTAACAAGCATCATGACGTTACTAAACTTTGAAGACCAAAAATGTTCTATTTATATAAAAAAATTTTTAGTGTGTACTCTGGCTCAAGTAATATTTTTTACAGTTATATTAGTTTTTTGTTTTTATATACATCGAGATTATTTTTATGTTATTTTCAATTTATAACGAGCTTTCAACCTCCGTATATTTACAAAAATAAAACAAATCAAACATATTAGCTAGGTTGATACTAGTATTTCGATCTGGCTAAAGATCTCATCAGAACCCGAAGTTTTAGAAAAGCTAGAGCCTATATAATAGGCAGAACTTTAACAAAAAACCTATTAATAATCAATTTTGCTCCATTCTTGTCTTCTTAGTAATCAACCACGTGGTTAGGTCTTTTCCTAACAAGCATCATGACGTTACTAAACTATGAAGACCAAAAATGTTCTATTTATATAAAAAAATTTTAGAGTGTACTCTGGCTCAAGTAATATTTTTTACAGTCATATTAGTTTTTTGTTTTTATATACATCGAGATTATTTTTATGTTATTTTCAATTTATAACGAGCTTTCAACCTCCGTATATTTAACAAAAAAAAAAAAAAAATGATCTTAAACTTGAATAATCTTGCTCACATCATAATCTTTAAAATTAATTTAAAAAAGAAAACGATTTGTCTATTAAATAGACAATTGAAAAAAAAAGTAAATTTTTGCGAAATTTCGAATTTTGGGAATTTTAAATAATAATAATCTTTTTTTCCAAAATTGGCCATTTTCGGCAATTTGCGGCACCGGTTAAAGTTTTCCAAAAAAAAATCGTTTTCTTTCATTTGGAATCATTTGCAATAAAACTGTGGGTTTGTGTAATGAACGAAAATCAAAAATCCAGATTTTAAGGGACATCTTAATGTAAATGCTTTCTTTTGTTTATTTTTAAGTAAAACTTAATTTAAATTTTTACGAAATATGAAATTAAATTGAAATTATTCAAAATTTGCAACAAAAAATGCCAAACTATGTCATAAAATATGCATTTAAAGCAAAATATGCAACAATATGCATTTATAACAAAATATGCGAAAATATGCAACAACAAATCGATGTCATTTTGTTGCAAATTCTTTGATTCGGAAAAGTATTTGGTCAAAATCGATTTTGGGCTACTGACTACAAACATGCATTTCCTAGAAGTACCTTGCCCAGGTAAAGAGAAAATTTATTTTCTACAAGTTAATTCCAAGTGTTAAGTGCAGTTTTTAGCATAATGCTTTTTAAAACAAATTTCGTTTTATTTGTTAAACAAAGCCTTTATTTCTTAAAATTTTTTAATTCCCACAGGCTTTGAATTAAAGCATTGAGAAAACTTTCCAATAATGTCAATTTTGACGAATTTCGCGCCACAACGTTATTGTGACTGAGCAAAACGTGTTTAAATTAAAGAGTAAATTAGCACACAGTGGATTTTAACACGAATGAAATGAAAAGTTTTTAAAATCTGTTTATATGATTGCTTGCTATATAAAAAAGGATACAAATTGTGCAAAATTTACATAAAAAGTCAAAAAGTCCCTTTAATTTCAGCATTTATATTTTTTATGCTTCTTTGATTTTATGTTGTAAAGTATCAAAAAAAAAAAATCTCTGTTCACACAGTCACAATCCTAAACAGCGAACCATGCGAAAAACTTCGTTTTTACTAAATTCACGCTTATGTTTTCAAATTTTATGACGGTCCTACACTTTATCTGTTAAGGGCACATCAACGAAACATACTTCAAACTATGCATAATTACAACATTTACGAACCATTGTGTTCCATTAAGGGGCATCAGTGCCTGGCCCAAAAATACCAAAATTAGGAAACTAAAAAAATTGGTTTCAATTTTCGACTACCTTGTATTTATTATTAGTTGATTGATTGCACGCTAATTAAATACGTGTTAAATTTATCTCTCTTGAGTGTTAGGAGATTGTGCAATACCAAATGGAATCCAAAAGTTGAAAGACTCAAACAAAAAATAAAAAAACAAAAAAAGTGAGCTTCTTTCAAACAAATTTTTTCAATTATTCAACTTTGCGCAACGATATTAATTATAAATATAGACCTAGTTAAAATGTGATTAAACATATAACTCGCTTTTCTAAAATAAAACAATTGCTAAAGTTTTTGAAAATAGTATCAGTTTCAAAGTATTTTATTTTGACTGTCCTGTTTGCGTTCGAGACGACCAAACTACTGGAAAATGCGCGGGGAGCGGAAAAACTAAAACTTATGTACATTACATATCTTTACTTTATGGGTGCTCTAACCTACATACTATAAAAATAACAAAAATAGAAAATATTTTATTTTCAAAATATTTTATTTTGAGTGTTTAATGTCTTTATTATTAAATAATAATAGAATCAACTTGGAGTCGATTACTTCCTAATGTAGTAGTTATAATGAAACGAAATGTTTAAAAAAGGAATAAAATAGAAAGTACAAAAGCATCATTATCACAATTCTTCCTTGTTTAATATATTTAGGAATAAATAAGTATTAAAGTCATCAGCTCAAGTTCCCTATTGCGTAATTATAAAAGATTTTTTCCGAATTAAACAAAAAATCGATTGGAAGTTCTAACACTGCAGAAAAATAAAACAAATACTCCAAATTAGGGCAAAATAACATATTGAAAATCGAATAATGTGTTTCGATTATGCATTGCGATTGTAGCACTGCTGGTTTTGAAAAA
The DNA here is from genome assembly GCA_021234595.1 of Delia radicum. Classification (NCBI taxonomy): domain Eukaryota; kingdom Metazoa; phylum Arthropoda; class Insecta; order Diptera; family Anthomyiidae; genus Delia; species Delia radicum. Next base: position 117,947,201 of record CM037852.1, read on the forward strand.
TAAAACAATTGAACCCAAATACCACATAAATTACTTTACAAGCCAACTGTCCAGCTAAAAAAGTATATAGGAGTATACTTCAAACTAAAATTATTTGTTCTCCTATATGATACTAATAAAAAATTTCCAAAAAGTGGGCAAGTAGGTCTGATGAAATATTGACAACTTTTATGCTAATTTTTTAGCAAAGAATTTATAATAATTTAACTGAATTTATATTTTCTTTATGGAATATTTGAAAAATATAAAATAAAAAAACATCAAAACTAGTTCCGAATTTTTAGTGTAATACAACAATAAAATTATTAAATTATTAAAAAAAAAAAAGATAATCGCATGGGTTCTACATTCCGAAAATGAAGTGAAAGCGAAACTTACTCTCAATTTGTGTTCCCAATTCCACATAAGTGATTTGAAAAGAAAAATTTCATTTTCATATTGTTTCTAGTGGAATTAAAGTGATTTGATGTGTTCTATAAAACAATTTCACTACAAAAAAAAGTAATTGTAAAACGATATTAGTTAACTGAGTGAAAAACCAAACTTTTTAGAAAATAAAATTATTTTGAATATTAAACGTAAAAAATAAACAAACAATGTAAGTAAATGTGATATGTTGTTAATATACGTTTGATTAACTGAAAAAGTGTTTTATTTTATACGGGAAAAAACATGAATCCGGAACAAGAGGCCCCATTTTTAACATTCATGAAAAAAAAATCTGGTTTGGCCAAATGTTTTTAGAGGGGCGACAAAACAGTTGAAGACCAGTTGTGGGAGGACTTAGCAAGTACATTAAACAGCTTAGGACCTCCAGAAAACGATGCAACTGGTTGGAAAAAGGCTTGGGCTGATTGGAAGGCTACCATTCGTAAAAAGTTGGCCGAAAATAGAGCAGAGGTAACGGCAACAGGTGGAGGACCCAATAATATCCAACACAAATCGTTCAAAGAAGATTCAGTTGCCAAACTTTCTGGCCTTTATTCAGCAGTCGAAGGTGTTCCACCTGCTAAATCATTCGCGACGACTAGCAAAGGGTAAACAACCACAAATTCATCTACTGAATTGTCAAACTTAGATGGCACCAGTTCCGACAATGTAGTAAACGTGATTTTACAAAAATTAAATAAAAATGACGAATGTACTGAAAATATAGAAAATGAAGAACCGCAACCGATGATTTCCCTATTTGATTTCTGAATTGCTTCGCAACTTCTTTCAAATCTAATCCATTTTGGGCATATGACAGTTTTCAAAACATTACACGTATTTGTTAAAATTTTTGACGCTGTACTTCTTCCCACTGCTAGATTGAAGTCTTTTGCGATCATTTGTTGGTAAATTCCTTGTCCGAAATAGCGTAGTGATGTGTCCAATTGCAAAATAATTGGAATGCTTGTCTTTTTAGCCATTGGTGATACTTCTTCTAAAACCATCATAAATGCATACTTATTTAATCTAAAATACGCAATAAAACTATTTTTTTTATTAATTTTAAACACTTGCGACTCAGTTTTAATTTTTTCTTACTATTTTTCTGGTAGTTCCAAAAGATTTTAACAGTCACGAAGCCTTTTTTATTTAGATTTTCCGTTCTTTGCTTTTCTTTTTCAATTAAATACCAGGAAATCACAATTGCGCCACTCATTTTATATTATTTTAAAAATAAGTATTTTTTTGTTTAATTTTTATTTTTCTTAAAAAATGCACTCTTCTTTATTGCAATTTCATTCACTTTAAGTGATAATTTGTTTTTTCCCGCATTATTTTATGTTGTTGCTAAGAACAAAATGAAATCGTCGTGAAAAAAAACGTTCCCTCGTTTTTCAGAACACAGCGGAATTGAAAATGTGGAATTAAAAACGATTCCACTTTCAGTTCGTAGTGGAATATAGAACCCAGGCCAATATGTTTTTTATCGATCCATAAAGTTTAATCGTGTAAATTAATTAGTTTTGGAGAAAATATTCATTGAATATTTTTTACAGTTATATTAGTTTTTTGGTTTTATATATGTACATCGAGATTATTTTTGTGTTATTTTCAATTTATAACGAGCTTTCCACCTCCGTATATTTACAAAAATAAACCAAATCAAACATATTAGCTAGGTTGATACTAGTATTTCGATCTGGCTAAAAATCTCATCAGAACCCGAAGTTTTAGAAAAGCTAGAGCCTCCATAATAGGCAGAACTTTAACAAAAAAACCTATTAATCATCAATTTTGCTCCATTCTTGTCTTCTTAGTAAGCACGTGACGTTACTAAACTTTGAAGACCAAATTTATATAATCACTTTTAAAATATGAAAAAAATCGAAAATTTAACAAAAGTAGTCGTACTTAATCGTCCATATCTTTTTAACGTTTAAAGCTACGCGATTCATAGATACCTCATTTTAAAGCCACTGTTGTCGTGCTAAATAAGCAACAAAATAATTTTTTAAACATAAAATAAATCTTTTTCAAAATCAGTGGTTGAAAACGCTGTAAGTCAAAAAACTGTTTTTTTTTTTAAAATTTTCAAAATAAAAAATATATGTTACTTATCAATTATTACTTATATTTATGCCGTTGTCGTTGATTCTAAGTTATGGATGAAAATCTAACAAAGATACTAAATATAGAAGAAAAAAAAATTAACATAAATTTATTCATTGAATAAAATAAAAAAAGCTTTTAAAAAATAGTTGCACATAATTGCACATATGTATCTCTTGAACGGTTTAGGCTACAAGAGTCATTGATACACAGAAACAGCTAAAAACTAGTTTCAATTAAAAAATTGATTGAATCAACTAATATTTTAAATGATTTTGCACCTATCATGGCAATGATAGTATCAATTAAACGTCAATCTGGTAACATTGTGAAATAGAGACTTAGGAGATTAGAAAAATAAACAAAATTCTAAAAATAGAATATTTGTGTTGTTAGTGTTGTCACTTCTTAGTATAATATACAATAACTGAAAAAGCTAATAGAAAAGAAAACTGCAATTTAGCTGCATTACATTCGAGGCCATACTTGGGTGTGACCGCTAAACGGCCATGACTTTGTATTGTTACGTTTGTAATGTAAGAAGAGCGCAGGTTTGATTCTTACATCCGCAGGTTGTTGAAAAATTTATCATACAGAGACAATCTGACAATTATAAATACACAAATAATAATACAATTTAAATGGAAAATCACTGATGACGCCTGTCCATAAAAAGAGGCAGAAATTAAATTTGTCAAATGAATATTAATTAAAAATTAATTGCGACGGTCTATATTAATATTTTCAAAAACCATAATATTTGACAGAAACGAAAAAAAACGTCCCTCTTAACTGTTTCTTAAGTGTTGTTTCCATAAGTATGCACAATAAAAAACACAAATTTAGATTCTTTTAGGTGATTTTATTTAATTTATAGCATTTTTTTAAAACCGACTTCAAAAAAAATATGTGATTTTTAAATTTTTGATTGGAAAGGAAAAATTGTACACAGCAAGCAATGAAACTAAAATAAAAAAAAAATTAAATTTCACTAATGAATTACATTAGGAGATAGAAAAGACCAAAAAGAGGATGATTAAAAACAAAAACTGTAAGCTATTAGGTTAAAATTTGTAGTAAAAATAATATTTTGACCAAAAGAACTGCTTAAAACCGCGATAATTTTATGAGGAACAGAATTATAATATTTTTTATACGTTTTATTTAGGGTTAACGGAAATTTAAATAATTCCGTTAGGATGTTGTTAAGGTTGTTTCGTTAGGGGTGTTTTACGAAAGAGATCGATTTTTGAAAGAGTTCCCTATAGGTATTTTAGCGTTAGTGTTTACCAACCATGACTTAAATGCATTTTTATCGAGAAATTTTAAATTTAAGGTATTTTTAAGTTATGGATTTATGTAAATAGTTAAATATGTGTTTGTGTTATAAATTATGATATCATAAATATGCATGTGCGAATGTAAATTGAGAGAGTTAAGTAGTAAGAGTAAGTGTGTGTGTATGACAAATGTAAATTTATTTAGGATAAATTACATGCAGATGTACATATGTAATAGAGTTGTACAGAATAAATTCGTTTTTTTTTTGTTTTTAAATTCTTAAAAATATTTAATATTTATAAATAAGTATAAAAGTTTTATTTCAAATTCTGATAGCCAGGGCTGATACTTTGATGCCCTAAAAAATCGAAAATATGCAAGAAAATATACAATTTAGTTGATTTGTAAAAGTTGTACTGGAAAGTGGGGTAATTTGGAATGTGTGGTAATTTGAAACATTTAATTTTTTCCATTACTTCGCTCAGGGAACTTCTGCTTTAAAAATATTTAGTTGTTTGGGATGTAATACAGTATCTTTATTTTTAATGTAAATAAATGTCAGTTATTTGTAGAACAAATTAAATTTTTTACTAACTTTGTAGTTCATTTAAAAAAACAAACCACATCAAATGACTGTTTCATGATTTTACATTAATTTTTTTACAGTTGTTTTTTGTTATTTAAAAAAAATAAATTTTTGATTATTTTTTACTAAAATGTGGTTAATTTTTATTACAATTGTTAGTCATTTTTTGAACATTAAAAAACAAATGGCAATGTTAGTTGAATTTACTGAAATGTAAGTCGTCCTTTCTTTAAGTGAAGTTTCATTTGTTTTTAACTACATTTGCAGTGGTCTTTACCTACATAGTACTCTAAGTGTAATACATTTTCAGCCTTTCTAACCAGGGACCGTAATCATTATGAGTTTTATAATAAAAATTACACAATAATGATTATATTATGATTTTTAATGATTTTCTTCAATGGCAATGATTATTTTTGAGTAATATTAATAAAAATCAGCCATAATCATTATTTTTGAGCAAAAAAAAAAAAATACAACTGAGAAATAATCATTATTTATGATTTTTATTTTTTTTCGCTCAAAATAAAACTCACTTTCAATTTATGTAAATATATATACATATGCATAAAAATAAAGTCGTAAATTGAAAGTGAGTTTTATTTCGAGCGAAAAAAATAAAATCATAAATAACAATTATTTTTGAGTTTTATTTTTTTTGCTCAAAAATAATGATTATGGCTGATTTTTTTTATTAATACTCAAACATAATCATTACCATTGAAGAAAACTTTAAAAATCAAAAATTTAAAAATCATGACGGATATGCAAAGATTGTCAAAAAATAATAATAATGGAGCAATAATTTTTTTTTATGTCTGTTCTAAGTGATTGATTTTTTGATTTAAAAAAACGAACAATAATCATTATTTACGGTCCCTGTTTCTAACTATTTTGTCTTGTTTCTTAATAAAAATTATTCTCACTTTGAACAGTAAATATTTTACGAGGCGTATTTTTTTTTATTATTTTTATGTACCAAATACAAAAATCATACAAAAAAAAAGTTTTTATTGGTGTTCTTCTTTTTTGTAAAAAAAAAAATTTTTTCTTTTACATTCTTAATCAAGTAAGTTATTGTATGATTTAATAAAAGACATACAGGATATCAATCTTAAAGAATGGCGCCTTAAAGGTTTCCGCTAAGAAACATCATGCTACAAAACCATCTATTCACCTGCTGACATCTTCCCCAATATCTTTGTATATCTAGTTTTGCATAATTTTTTTTTAATGAAATGTCACTGAAATTAAATTCTGACAATTCAGTGAACTGAAACACGTGCAATAGTGCTGTGCACTTAAAATGTGCTAAAATAACGGCCAGCTTTTATACCTGCATTCATTACGACTTAGAATTTTCAGGCTAAGATTAAGAACTTTTCTTTATGTTTATCATATTAAATTTTATTTGGAACACTGAAAGAATTAGCTTTCATGATATTGAAAGCTAATTCTTCATTATATAAACAAAAATTTATTAATACTAAGAAAATTTTCATAAAATTTCATACACCCAGAGAAAAATAGGAATGAGTTTCATAAATTTTTGTCAAATGTAACAATTTCATCAATATTTATGAAACATTTCATAAACAAGAAAAATTATAGTGACCACATCATGTTCTCTATGAAGTTTTTTTTTATACAAAAACAATGAAATCGGCACTAATACAGAATATCTATGATATATATAGAGTGAAGCATTTCATAAATATGATGACATTAATTTTGTTTTCTATGAAATGTTTCATAAATACTATGAAACGTTACA